>CM035136.1:142053789-142341289 GCA_020205605.1 Panax ginseng | reverse complement strand
CCCTAAAACCCAAAACCCTAAACCCTAAACCCTAAACCCCAAAACCTAAACCCCTAAAACCCTAAAACCCTAAACCCTAAAACCTAAACCCAAACCCTAAACCCTAAACCCCTAAACCTAAACCCTAAACCCTAAACCCCAAACCCTAAAACCCAAACCCTTAACCCTAAACCCTAAACCCTAAAACCCTCAAACCCTAAACCCTAAACCCTAAAACCCAAAACCCAAACCCCAAACCCCTAAACCCCAAACCCCAAACCCCAAACCCTAAACCCCAAACCCTAAACCTCAAAACCCTAAACCCAAACCCTAAACCCTAAACCCCAAACCCTAAACCCTAAACCCCAAACCCCTTTAAACCCTAAACCCTCAAACCCTAAACCCCAAAACCCTAAACCCTAAACCCTCAAACCCCAAACCCCAAACCCAAACCCTAAACCCCAAACCCAAACCCTCAAACCCCAAACCCTAAACCCAAACCCTAAACCCTCAAACCCCAAACCCTAAACCCTAAACCCTAAACCCAAAACCCTAAATTTTAAATTTTAAACCCTAAATTTAAATTTTAAATTTAAATTTTAAATTTAAATTTAAATTTTAAATTTAAAATTTAAACTCTAATTTTAAATTTTAAATTTTAAATTTAAATTTTAAATTTTAAATTTAAATTTTTAAATTTTAAATTTTAAATTTTAAATTTTAAATTTTAAATTTTAAATTTTAAATTTAAAATTTAAATTTTAAAACTTAAATTTTAAATTTTAAATTTTAAATTTTAAAAACCAAATTTTAAACTCAAAATTTTAAATTTTAAATTTTAAAAATTAAATCCTTAAATTTTAAACCCTAAAAACCTCAAACCCTAAACCTTTAAACCAAAACCCTAAACCCTAATTTCAAACCCTAAAACTTTAAAACCCTAAACCCTAAAACCCTAAACCCAAACCCAAAACCCTAAACCCAAACCCTAAAACCTAAACCCCAAAAAAACCAAACTAAACCCTAAACCCCTTAAATTTAAACCCAAACTTTAAACCCTAAAACCCTTAAAATTTAAATAAATTTTAAATTTTAAATTTTAAATTTTAAATTTAAATTTTAACCCAAACCCTAAATTTTAAATTTTAAATTTTAAATTTTAAATTTTAAATTTAAATTTAAATTTAAATTTTAAAAACCCTAAACTCTAAACCCTAAATTTTAAATTTAAACCTTTAAACCCTAAACCCCAAACCCTAAATTTTAAACCCTAAACCCTTAAACCCCAAACCCTAAACCCAAACCTTAAAACCCTAAACCCTAAACCCAAAACCCCAAACCCTCAAACCCCAAACCCTAAAACCCAAAAAACCTTAAACCCAAAACCCAAACCCTAAACCCTAAACCCAAACCCTAAACCCCTAAACCAAAAAACCTTAAACCCTCAAAACTCCAAACCCAAAACCCTAAACCCCTAAAACCCCCAAACCCAAAATTTTAAACCCTAAACCCCAAAACCCCAATTTAAATTTTAAATTTTAAATTTTAAATTTTAAAACCCTAAATTTAAATTTTAAATTTTAAACCCAAATTTAAACCCTAAATTTTAAACCCTAAATTTTAAATTTTAAACCCTAAACCCTAAACCCTAAACCCTAAACCCAACTCAAACCCCTAAAATTTTAAACCCCAAATTTTAAATTTTAAACCCCTAAACCCCTAAACCCTAAACCCTCAAACCTAAACCCTAAACCCTTCAAACCCTAAACCCTAAACCCTAAACCCAAACCCTAAAACCAAACTAAAAAACCCTAAACCCAAAACCCTAAACCCTAAACCCCAAACCCTTAAACCCTCAAACCCTAAACCCTAAACCTTTAAACTCAAATTTTAAAAAAATTAAAACCCTAAACCCAAAACTCAACCCTTTAAACTCAAACCCTCAAACCCTAAAAACCCTAAAACCCCAAACCCTAAACCCTAAACCCTAAACCCTAAAACCCTAAAACCCTAAAACCCTAAAACCTAAACCCTAAACCCTAAACCCTAAACCCTAAACCCTAAACCCTAAACCCTAAACCCTAAACCCTAAACCCTAAACCCTAAACCCCCAACCTCCCTAAACCACCAAACACCAAACACCAAACACCAAACACCAAACACCAAACACCAAACACCAAACTCAAACCCCAAACCCCAAACCCCAAACCCCAAAACCCCAAACCCCAAACCCCAAACCCTAAACCCTAAACCCCAAACCCAAACCCCAAACCCCAAACCCCAAAACCCTAAACCCCAAACCCCAAACCCCAAACCCCAAACCCAAACCCTAAACCCTAAACCCCAAACCCCAAACCCCAAACCCCTAAACCCTAAACCCCAAACCCTAAACCCTAAACCCTAAACCTCCTAAAACTCCTAAAACTTTAAATTTTAAACTTTTAAACCCTAAACCCTTAAACCTCCTCTTAAACCCCTAAACCCCTAAAACCCTAAACTTTAAATTTTAAATTTAAATTTAAATTTTAAATTTTAAATTTTAAATTTAAATTTTAAATTTTAAATTTTAAATTTTAAATTTTAAACCCTAAAATTTAAATTTTAAATTTTAAATTTTAAATTTTAAATTTTAAATTTTAAATTTTAAACCAAATTTAAATTTTAAACTTTCAAATTTTAAATTTTAAATTTAAATTTCAAATTCAAATTTTCAAATTTTAAATTTTAAATTTAAATTTTAACCCTAAAACCCTAAACCTTTAAAACCTTTCAACTTTAAACCTTAAACTCCTTAAACTTAAAACCTCAAAACCTCAAAACCCAAAACCTCAAACTCAAATTAACTCTCAAACCCCGTCAATTCGTAACCTCCTGCATTTCATTTCAAATCAACTCAAAACTCAACCCTCAAACCTCAAATCAATCCCTCAACCTCAACCTCAACCCTCGAACCCCAACCTCGAACCCTAAACCTAAATCCTAAATCCTAAATCCTAAAACCCCAAACCTTTCAAACCCCAAACCCCCAAACCCCAAACCCCAAACCCTCTAAACCCCAAACCCCAAACCCCAAAACCCCCAAAACCCCAAAAACCCAAAAACCCCAAACCCCAAAACCCCAAACCCTAAACCCTAATCAATTTTATTTTGATAATGAAAAATAAAACCTTTTAAACACACACACACGCATAAGAGAGAGATAAGAGTGTGAGGGATAGAGATTTACTTGGAAGTTCAAATGTGAGAATTCACATAGTTAATGCCTTGTGTGAAAGAACCTTGATAGGCATACTGCGAGATATTTATACAACACCAAACAAAATAACAATAAAAGAGTTTACTATTTGTAGTTAATAACAACAAAAGACTATTTGTAGTTAATAACAACAAAAGAGTTAACTATTTGTGGTTAGTTCATTCCAACATATCAAATATACTAAATATAGCTATTAGAACCAAAATAAACATTCAAAGATTGACTCTCTCCTACCATACCTGTGGATTCGTAAGCTGAGCTTTAACCAACTCCTTTAGGGCAGATACATCTCCACAACTAGCAGATCCCTTAGCCACTACTAAAATCACCTAGAATAAATAAATGAAACAAAAACAGAAAATAATATTAATAAAAAGCACTGAGAATGTTATTACATACCTCTAACTGCAGCATCATGTGGGTTTCCCACAAATATCAATGAAACATCAGATGGGAAAAATTGGTGTTAGTTTGATCCATAACAAAACATGCGTACAAAGATAGAATTCACACTAATGCTCTGTCATTTGAAAAAAATATAGACAAAATAAAATTAATCCTCTACGGCTGTACCCAAAACCGAAAATAATAGAAAATCAATTTCTATAGATAATGTATATTAGGAGAAAAACAAACCCATGAGAGGAGGCGGAAACCTGCAAAAATATCAAATTAACTCAACCCCAAACTCTGAAAGAAGAACACAAAAAACCCAACCAGCTAGACAACCTCCCAACCCTTCAACGAGCTACAACTACGCCTGGAAAACAGACCCTATAAAGAGCCATCACTTAATACACAAGATACCAACCAAGTGGAAAGTCCTCTATAAAACTCATTAGGGAATAACAAAAAACATTTCATTCATATCTTGTCTGAAAACAAAGATGTACAGGAAGGATGCACTCAGAGAAATGTAATAGCTATCTTCTTGTTTTTGATGAGTAAAGTAATTTACAAACAAATGCTTCAAAAAGGCTGCCACCGGAGTACATTTGGAGTATAACAAAAAAAATCATGGAAACACAACCAAAGCCCAACCCAAAGGGTAAAATAAAAATGAGCCAAACTATTAATCTAAATTCCGTGACAAATTCAACAAAAGAGTTCAGAGAATCCAGGTATGATTCATGTTGCATAAATAAAGCCTCAGACACTATTAAAGCATACTAGCACCTGTTTGCTAGAACAGAATGAAACTATAATTACTAGGTAAAATCTAGTACTTTGGCAACACACCAATAATTACTCGTACATCACCAAGAACCATGGAAATATTACATCCGTTAAAAGATATACCAATAATTACTAATAAATCTTGAAAAGATTAGTCTTTTATCACCGAGTAATTACTCATAAATCACCAAGTATGAGGAAAAGCCTGACTGGAAAGTCTGGTAAACTCTTCACAGTGATGACAACGCCACTATAAGGAAGTTAATACAGTAATACTTCAGGTGGACAGATACAAGTTTGGGTTAGGCTACATACTAAAATTATAAATAAATAAATATTTAAAAATAAAAATTAAAACACATACAAGGGAGCGAGGGAGCAGCTTTAAAGCTCTATAAATTATTGGGAAGGTAAAAAGAAAGACGCGCGCGCATATAGAGAAAGAGGAGTTAAGGGACTTGAAATGTAATTCAGCCTACTGGCTTGAAGCTCAAAATGCTTATTCCCAAAAAAATATTAAAAAATAAACCTCAAAATGCTTAAAGTTTAGAATATATAGGTCAGAGTTTGAGAAAGAATGAGAAACCTAGTAACTCAGCACCATTTTGAAGTGGAATCTTAAAACTGAGAGTTACAGGACTAAAAAAAGGCGGGAAAAACAGAATCCAAGGTAAAGCTACAATTTTTCCTTTTATTTCAAGCTCACAAAAGGGAAAAATACCTAAAACAGAAAGACGAGTGCTTGGAGTGTGAAACACAAAATCAAGAACTGAATGACCCAAAAAGATAAAAGCTAGACCAACTGGCAACGATACATACACAAATAAAGACATGCACACACAAACACAAGGAGGGGGACGAGGAAAAGAGGAGTATTTAGGTACATGTCGACCTAAAACCACATCTAAGGAGAGAGAGAAAGAGGGGTTTTCTTCTTCTTTACCTGAGATAGTGTGGAGAGAGGGGTTTTCTTCTTCTTTACCTGAGATAGCGAGAAACGTTTCCGAGTTTCAGTACTTACACAGTTACACCCAAAATTTAAGCTAAGAACAAGGGATATTTGGGGTAAAGAAACATAACATAAAGTTTGAATTTTGGAAGTCTGAATGGATAAATAGAGTACAAAAAGGAGGGAAACGGAAAAGACTAAAGAGTGCGGTTCATGCCCTTATCCTACGAGGATAACATATGGCTGAAAATATAAAGAGAAAGTTTGAATTTTGGAAGTCTGAAGGATAAATCGAGTACAGAAAGAAGGGAAATGGAGTACAAAAAGGAGGGAAACGGACAAGACTGAACAGTCACAGCCACAAAGTTAGACGGTACTGAAGGATGCCCTTATCCTGCACAAAGTAGACTAGTAGAGTATTTCATAGGGTAACAAGAGATAGCCACCTAGCTTAGCTGGTAGGATAGTAAATAACGGAAGTGGTTAGCATGAGTTTATTTTTAGGTAAGTTAGTCAATTGACCAATAGAGTGTTAATACACCCACGATGTTCTATATGTGTCGGTATTCAATTAGTCAATTAACTACATTACCAAAAAATAAACTTCATGCTAACCGGATCCGTAAATTGCTAATTGCTGAATGAATGGATGGGTTCCACCGTTTGACAATCTCTTTTAAATAAATAAAAGAGTCATTCTACATTGACATATTTATTGGACATGAATTTTGAACATTTTTAATTTTATTTTATTTATTTTACTTGTGACTCTCAAAAAATGTATAGTATTTATTCCAACTAGAATTTTTACAAACGTGTAATTTGAATACATAAATAAAAGCAGGGTTATACAGACCGTACAACCTTGTTCTTGTATATGTATCTAAATTACACCAAAAATACTATATTTTATAAAAATTCATATTGAAATAAATACTATATATTTTTTGGGAGTCACAAGCAATTTTTTTTTTTAAAATATCAAATATTCCGATCTGCCAAGACTTATTGTAAATAAAACAGAGTAGAAGAAGGAGAGTAATTATATCATTAAAATTAATTTAAAATTTAAAATTATACTCACTTCGTCCTATAATAAATATTTTAATTTAATTTTAGTGATCAAATTAATTAATTTTTAAATAAATAATTTAAAAAATTTATATAAAAATTTTAAATCACAAAACTTGTCATTATTAATACATTATTCGTAGTTTATCATGATCATAATATTTAAGCGTATATCTTGAATTTTTTAAAAATAATTAATTTAACCATAAAAATTAAATTAGGACAATTATTATGCAACGGAAGAATACTATTTTCCGAGGGTTGACTGAAATTGCATAAGGTCACCACCCAATATGGGTTCACTACAGGGAGACATAGAGTTCAAGTAACACCTAGCATACTAGTGATGGACACCTCTGAGAAAACAACAGTGCACATGGACATTGGAAGTCTCTTGAACCAACAAGTTCTTCAATAATATTACTATCACATAATACTCATATACACACACATAAAGATATCGACACGATATTGTGAAAGTCCCTTTGACATGTAGTCAGTGGCGGAACCAGAAATTTTCATAGGGGGTCAAAATACATCAGTAAAAAAAATTTATTTATTGACGTTTAAAGTGCTTCTTTCGGTTGTACGACTAAGAGGAGGCAACTGTATCATGCGAGTCTGTATAGTTTAAAAACATCTCAAAATTTGTTCGTTTTCAATTGTTGAAAAAATATAATAATTCAATGTGTAAAAATTATGGGAATATAGAAATGAGCATATTTGATTGAATCTCTTCACAAAGATTTCTTGATTACATATTAACTAAAGGTTAATTTGGAGTTTTTTCGGAAAAGAATGCATTTAAAAATTGAGATGCTTATTATATCACACATTAATTAAATTAAAGGCTAATTTGGAGTTTCTAATGCATCAAATAAGAAATAATTGTGTTTTCATGTGCCTCAGAATTTTTAAAATTTAAAAAATTATATTAATTTAGAGTTTAAAAATATCTTAATTTGATTTTAAAAAGTTCATAATAATTTTATATTGAACAAAACAAAATCGACTCTTTATGTTTTTTATTTGCAAACATTTTGTCATTATTTAGACAATTCAAATTTATGTTTCTCACTCGCATTGAGATGTAGGACATAAAAAAATTACAGAAAAGATATAAAATATATGTAAATATCATTTTTTTTTCCCTCCAAACCTTAACCTTAGTACCCGATTTCTTAGGGGCGAAAGCCCCTACTACTCCATTGGTTCCGCCTTTGCATGTAGTCCCATAGTATGCATGTGTGTGTATGTAAAAATTATGTGACTCTTTTTTATTTGATAGTAACATTATTTTTCATTTATTACTTTTGTTTATCAGTAACATTTACAAGAACATGAAGTATTGTCATCTCCAATAAAGAAGAACAAGTCTTATTTAACTTTTTTTGTTTACAAAATAATAATCTCATCTTTATTTATTAATGACGTAGAAAATTTACCAACATGATTTTATTATTGTATCATTACAATCGAACTAGGTATTTCTTATTTTTAAGAGATATACTTGGAAAATTAATATATTTTTATTATTTCTAAAATTTACCAATGAGATTTTTTTTTATACAGCAGTACAAGATTCAAATATTATTCAAAACGGCAAAATAAACAAGAGCGCATAGCTAACAATAAAAATCCCAAAATAACAAAATTTATGACCCTTGAGATGAAAGTATCCAAAATGCAAAATACTAGAAGCAACGCACATAAACTCTAATGCAAGTCTCAAGTGATAAATAGATTACAAGACTGAAAAGTCACAATGTCCTTATCCCGCCAAAAACTCTAACGAAGTCACAGTGTCCTTATCCTGCCAAAAAGTCTAATGAAGAGTCACACTGCGACAGTGTCCTTATTCCGTCAAAAAAAAGTAAATTAGATTGAAGAGCAGTGCATGCACTTATCTGACACAAAGAGGCAGCCACCTGAACAGAGAGAGGAATCAAACTGGGATATGCAAACTGATGTTAAAAATAGAAAGGAAAAGGTTGTGTTTTGAAAATCTAAAGGATAAATAGAATAGCCGGTATGAGAGACTAGAGAGTACCAAATAAGGACAAGGATACTAAATAGCCCATTGGCAAATGGATGGACGGGTCCCACTGTTTGACAATCCTTTTTAAAGAAACAAAAGAGAACAGGAGAAGGAGAGTAGACTTTTTCTCTCATCCAAGATAAAATCGGACTAGACACAACACCAACATCACTTTAGTGAGCGCTTTGATTTTTAATTTTCCTTATTTTGGTTGTCAAATCTACAATTTTCATGTTCTCAAATTTTAAAGTCAAAATTTCTAATGAATGTATGTGCTAATTTTATTTTATTTTTTTTCCTTAAATTGATAGAAAAGTTGAGGAATCACTTTGTATTACAATAAATTATGAGAATTGATATTTCTACAAGTAAATCCCATTTTTAACTAAACCAACCATAAAGGTTGAATTCTAATATGTTTTAACTATTGCTTAAAAGTCTATTCATATTCTCTTTCAGATTCATCTATAAATGGTCAAGCAAAAGTCAAAGAGAAGTGACTTGAGGTAAAATCAAAAAATATATGTGAATTATACTAAGGGGAATGATCCATAGCATATATATGCTATGGAATAAAAAGTGACATATAACATTTATACCATCCATCTAATTAATGAATGGTTGTGATATTATTGAGAGAAATCCCGTCCGCTAGACATACTAGCGAACGTATTAAGTAATTTTTCCAGACACTTTCGCCCCCTTATTACTTATTAGCACTGCTAACCAATTGGAAATAACATCATCCTCTAGTACTTCTAGTGGAAGGATAAAAACTATCACAGAATATCAAACACGAACAGCAACATCATACACGAATTCATCATACAAGAATTCCCTCCTGCGACACAGAAACATCATACAAGAGGGCCTGCAAACACACAGCAACATCATACAACAATATCATACAAGAGGGCTTGCATATACACACAGCAACATCATACAAGAATTCCTCCAAAGATACACGCAGATGCCGACCAACACGCAATAACGTGAATTCAAGATGCACGAACACGCAACATGAATTCCTCCTCAGATACACACACAAAGAACATCATACACTAATTCCTCTCAGATACACACAAAGATAACAACCTCCTCCTGCGATACACGCAAAGACAAAGAACTCTTCAGGTAACATGAATTCCCTCTCCATACACACACAAAGAACATCATACACTAATATATTAAAATTTCCATATCGCACCAAATACATCAAAATTTCCATATCACCTAATACATCAAAATTTTCATATCAGCCCCAATACATCAAAATTTCCATATCTTTCCAAATCATATTCGAAATCCAAATCAAAACAAGATATATAAATTTTCAAATTCTAGCAAATCAAATATTTCAAATTCCAAAGGAGATCAAATCAAATACATAAAAGAAACTGACCTTGGAATAAGATGAAGAGTAGAGAAATCTCATGACAAACATGACACATAAAGATTGAAGACCCATTTGAAATAAATTAACAAACACGAATTATTGTTTCAAACCAATTTAAGAATCGACATTGTATTTCAAAGATATGAATTACAAATATATGCTCATTATTACAATTAATTTAAATTTCTAATCAAATGGTAAACTTGCAAGTCTAAAACAAAAAACTAATCATTTTGAAAACAAGATTATCGACCTTCCACATGCAAAAAACTTAGTGTATCACATTAAAGACAGGAAATTTTCTCAATCTTTAAATTTGGCAATAGATCGAGTAACATGCTACTTTCAAACCGAATCGACAATCAAGGAAAAGTAACTCGAGAACTTAATAAAATTCAAGAGGTCATTCCTCATGATACCACAATATGGTTTGCTTTCAAATGTATAATAGTTGTAAGGGAATCAAGTCAAAATATATTACCATGCATTAGTACTGTTTGCCATCTTCAAGAGTATTAATTAAAGGAGCAACCACAAAGATAAATTCATCCCAAAGAACATTAAATTCGAGCAATAACGAGATAACTAACCATATATTAGTTTGATTTTTCCTTTCTTAATAGGAAATTTTTTTTGATGGGAGTCCGAATTCAAGTGGCTTATATTAGTCTCTATAGTATGAAAGTAAAGTGAAGAAAAATATGAAGCACTTGAAGATGGAACTTGTCAGAAAAAAGCAAAGCTAATAAAGAACATAAAGAAAACCAACAAATTTCTATTTATCTACTACTACAAAACCCATACGTTGGTTTTGGAAATCAATACTATACAACTACAAAGAACAAACTGTGATGAATATCATATAAATAATAACAAGACACTACAAAAGTCAAAAATAAATGTGACATTATATCTTATTTCACGGAAATATAAAAAGCAGAGTTCAGATTCATTTCTCAAATCGATAGACTATTAATGACCAACAATTACAATATAACATATTAGAGTCCCTTAAATATGTTATTCAAAGGATATTCACCATGAATACGATGATAGCTTGATAGGTAGGAACATAGCAAATTTTTTTCAATAAATCTTTTAAACATGTAAAAGAAAGGTATAAACACCTAAAAGAAATATAGATATTAAAAATATCAATTCCCTATCTAAAAAACACATTTAAAAATATCAATTTCCTATAAAAAAAACACATTTAAAAATATCAAATCCCTATCAAAAAAAATTTCATTATAATTTTATTAGCACGCCACGCCACAACTATGCTAACAATTTTTCAAGGTTATAGGTAAACATGGAAGAATAACTTGAGAGCATGAAGGAGGAGAAGGAAAAAGATGAATTGGGATAAGCATAGCTTTTATGTCATGCCTTTAGTGTAATGATATTTCTCACACACGCTTTGCCTCGTAGGGCTCACCTGCAGGCCACACCCACACTATAAAGAATGGATGGATGGAATTCGGCTCCATCGGCAAGTGAATTATTCTAGGAGAAAACAACCCTAAATGTAAAAAAGGCCAAAAGAAACCAAAAGTATTCGCTACTGTAAACTTTCCAACCAACTAGCCCTAGATGCTCTTTTAGCAAATCAAGAAAAGAGAACATCCAGCTAAGAAGAGAGTATTGGAAGTACACATCTCAAAGATTCAGATGAACAAAAAACATTTCTTTATTCAAAGAGCACTAAATTCAAATTTTATGTCTCCTCATGTGAAAGGTGTATCAAGATTCAAGAAGATTGAAATGTATAACTATTCGGATACCTAAAGTAAAAAATCAAGGATAAATGCTTCATATAGATATTCATAGGGGCATTCAACAACACAATTTTCTGCTTTCAATTTCACATTGGCAAAACACCGACAAGATGCCAATTAAACCAGAGAAAGCATATCGTAAACATTTTAGTTACAAGTGGGTGAATAATAAAGAATAAGTAAAGTTTTACCATCTTCTCCCCTATCTAACCCTCCTCCTTCCTCGCTAAATAGAGATCTCTTTCTCCTTTCTCACAACAAGAAGAAACAACTAAAAGATTGATAAAACCACCACACCGCACCTAACACACAAAAACAAAGAAAATATCAATATAATTGATCTAGACTCAAGATTGCCGAGATGGTCAGCGATAAGGAGAAACCAATATAATCCATCAAGCATGACACTTGGTCAAACAAATTCAAAATAGCATAGAACACTTGAGGCACTCCCAACATACAAGCATAGAACACTTGATCACTCCCAAATGGCCCTAAGAAAAGAGTATTCTTTTTAGATGATATTTTCAATATTAAGCTTTACATATTCAAACTTATTATTGAAATAAACTATGTCAAAGTATGTGGTATGCAAACCTTAATAATCACAAAAAGAAAAGTAAGAATAATTTTTTAGATTTTAGGAGTATAACTCGTACCTCGGCATGAAGTTAAAAACCAAAGAAAACTAAATGCATTAAACCGATCTAAAATACAAAATTTTCAAAGAGACAAGTAGCATTGATAAAATGAGAAGGGAAAAAAGGCACCATATTATCGAATCTATGGAACTAAATATTAGCAAATTGTAGTAATTTAGCATAATCACCCAAAGACTTTTATTTGATCATATTTAATAGCTTAAGATCAAAGAACGCCATAGGAAATAGAACATAAATATATGACATTCTATCATCACGCCACCATCCACCATCAAATCAAAACCAATCATCATCAGATTGCCAATTCAATCCACATGCATTTAAATTTCAAAATCAAAAACATTATGTATCTCATGACTATAACAGAGCTAAATGTGAACCAAAAAAATGCATTTTTTTCCCACAAATCTAGGTTTCAAGATTATATAACTTTGAAACTTCCAAGATAATATAAATAAAAAATAAAAAAATACAATCAAATTGTAGAAAAAGAATGAATGGCATGTTTAAATTCAGATTTTGGATATTAAACTGTAGACATACCTGCTAATTTGCTTTGGAAGAACAAGGTTTAATTTCGATAACTTGTTGCCGAATTGCAGATGATTGCTTCTAAGGTTCTTCTCGTTCGCCTAATCCGCTTAGACTTACTAGGGACTTAATTTTGGGCTCAGATATCTATACCTTTGTTACCTTTTCGATTTGCGATACTTGCTTCTAGGGTTCTTCCTGTTCACCCAATTCGCGAGAACACGGACAATAACCTTTGTTACCTTTCCCCCTTTTATTTTAATTCCGTCCGCTAGTCAGTGTGTGTAATGCGGTTGTATACTTACTTGGCTAAGTGGGGAAAGTTGGGGCATAAGCGTCCAGCAATTATACTTAATACGTCCGCTAGTAAGTCTAGCGGACGGGTTTTCTCTCAATAATATCATAGTCATTCATTAATTAGACGGATGGTATAGATGCTATATGCCACTTTTTATTCCATAGCATATAGATGCTATGGATCATTCCCCTTATACTAATATGGTATGCATATCTTAATTGCAATTATTTGTTATAATGTGTTGTTGTTGTAATATATTACAATATGTTCATAATCAAAGTCATATATAAAGTTCTAAATAATATGTTGGTGTCGTTAACGTATAAGTATACATCACTTTTATTTAAATTTTTATAACGAAAAATAGAGTACACAAATGAGGGAATGGACAAATATAGGTGTATAAAGAAAATCGTCACTTTTATTTAAAAAATAAATTATGGTTGTATATAGTATTTGATTTACTTGTACTTTATGTTTTCAAAACCAAAGCGGGCATAGTTGGAACAATAATATTAATGGATCTTTGCATATTAAATATTGAATCATAACTAAGTTTACTCAAAATTTAAAATTTAAAGGGAGGGGAGTACTATATAAGTTTACCTAAAATTTTAAATTTCAAAGTGACCTTGATACTTGTATAACGTGCATACCTTTGGGATAGAATCAAGAACACAGCTTGTGTTCGTGAAGTTTATTTTAAGACGTTCCAGAAAGAAATTTTAAGCTTTAATTGACAACTTGTTTACTTTGCAAAATTTGCACATATTACCCATAACTATAGCATTATATCAAATCAACGCCTTATTATTCAAAATAACATTTAGAAAAAATTAAATCATTATTCAAAAAAAGTTAGGGTCTTACAGTTAACCATCAACAAAACTCTCCCGTCCCCCCAACTACGCTACCAAAAATCGTACTGGAGCCTCCACTACGCTACGAAAAATCTCATCCACCTCGGCTTAGATCTGTTTGATGTGTTATCAAACAGATCTGAGAGGAAAAAATAAACGGGAATGCGACCTCCGGTACTAAAGTAAAGAGAGAATCAGAAGAGGATATGCTACTTATAGTTGAAAATAGAAAAGATAAAGAAGACTGAATAGAAAAATAAGTCTGAAGGGATAAATATAGCGAGGGACACGGACAAGACTGAATAATCACAATGCACCCTTATCCCGCCACAAAGTAGATCAAAAAGTTTTTAGAAGTTTGGAGTGATAAATAGATTACAAGACTAAAAGGTAACAATGTCCTTATCCCGCCAAAAACTCTAATGATGAAGAGTCACAGTACTGTCCTTCTCCCGCCAAAAAGTCTAATGAAGAGTCACAGTGAGACAGTGCCCTTATTCCGTCAAAAAAAGTAGATTAGATTGAAGAGCAGTGCATGTACTTATCTGACACACAGAGGCAGCCACCTGGCTTATAATAAAGCATTTACCTTGTCTTGCGAACAAGTAACGGAAAAAATAATTTTTTTTAATTAAAATAAAAAGTTTTACACAAAAGGCGGGAGAAATACTTTTGTAAAGAGTAGGAAATTTTGTTTTTGTTGTGGATACGATGTGATGCGATAAAATTCAACTAAAATAAATATTTGAGTGATGACAAACGTCAATCGCATTTGTCTATCGTAAAAATAAAATCGGATAACTCTTTTGGGATGAAAGGAGTAGTTTGGTACTAATATTTAAATTCTTTCTTTTTTCAAAGTCAATCATAAATATAAAAAAATCACTAATAACTTTTTCTTAGAATACAGGAGTTGAAGAGTTTATATGCTTCTCTTAAATATTGTAAAACTATTAATTTACAGGTAATTCTTATAGACTTTTTTTTTTTGAAACCAATGTACTAATATCATTGTAAATTTTCAAACCTAAAGAAAGTTTCCCGCCTGTACTTAACAGAGAGAGGAATCAAGTGATATTACAAGACCAAGTGATAATAATTACACCAAAAGGCGGAATCATCACTTGGCTAAGTGAACTAAACATAATATAAGAAATGCAGGAGCAGGTTCACTATACCTCATTCCCAGCAGGATGGAAACCGCCACCACCATAGTCTGTAAATTGATCAAAGCGATGTACAGAGTGGGACTCTCGATGGTCCCACAAGACACCATTCCAAAGCAACATAGTGTCTGAAGGGCTAAAGTGAACGAGGGAATATACATTTCCCCGACCCGATGGACTTGAGGACGTGTCCGTAAGCTTAAAATCCAAATTGCATGTCTGTATATCATACAACAGAATTTCTCTTTGTGTTAACTCCAGTGATAATGCTGCAAATCTGCTCCCAGAATTACTCAACCTTGCAGCTTTGCACCCTTCAAATGAATGCCTAGGTCCAGCTGAAACTGAAGGTGCATCCCACAATCGCACATCATGGGAGCTTGAAGAGAGAATCAATTGGGTGTCTCCATGGAAATATGACTGAACAATAGTCAAACGATATTGGTGGCTAGTACAGCTCTCCAACATGTTGCTGTTGTCAGAGTCAAAAACCTTAAGCTCCCCAGAATGACAACCAGCAACAATCCGAGAGGAATCTCCAAGAAAAGTCATGCACATCAAAAGGGCACCACCATCATCCCGACAAGTACGCCATGGTCTAAATCTATTATACACAAATTGACGATCCCTGCGACTTCCATGGATTCACCGTAAGTACTTCTATACTCCCGTGTAGTAAGCCGGGCAGTCACATTTGATGGTGCATCAACGCTTCGCCTTGATTCAGGACAGACATGTGGGTGCAGAAGAGAGAGAGGTGGTAATGTGGTAATAGGAGCCGGGCATTGGCGATGCTGGTTCTTCAGATACTGAATAACAAGAGTCCAAAGTTAACCTTTTTGTGTTGGTGGGTTGTGGATCATTTAAAAGACCATGTTGAAGTGAAGGTGTCACTTGACCCAAATTGTTGTTATTGCGGCTATCCTCCAAGTTATCAAGTCGTACTAATCACCCGTGATTATCTTTCAACGAATAACTTGGTGCGTAAAACACATGTGCATCGGTTAGTAGACTGCCTTTACGAACAATATTAGGTGTCAGACAAACTGGAGACCAAAATCCTTGCTCACTGGTCATGAGTCGTTTACTCAATGGCAATGGCCCAGTATCCTTTGTGTCGGACAACTTGCGCTTCATTTGAAATACAATTGGAGTTTTTAAATGAATGTCTGCATCAGCAATAGGTCTTATTGCAGATGTTCAATTTACTGCAAGATGGAGGGTCGGAATATTGAGATAGGGGCTGATTTTTTTATTGTGAACCAAGCGCAGATGAGAAAACCAATGGTTTCTTTTTTGAGGAACACACTGCTGAATAATACTTCACACTGGAATCTTCATCCCGCAACGTAAAATTTGATTTTTCAGAGAAAAAAAACCACTAGTTCAACCATCCAAAAAATCACATAATGAGAAATGCCAATAGAAATTGCAAGGCAAAGCACTAAATTATCAAGAAATGACTATTATACAAAATAGCCGCATATCAATCATAAGCTTGTATGAATCATGACATTGTGGCCCACTTGTAAATGAATTGTTATGCCTATAAACAAACTGATACAACATAGTAGTCAACCAGTTAGGGGTCGGCAGACTGAACTCGCATGTTAAACAAGCCAAATATGGTCCAAATTCTAGACTCAATACATTGAACGAAAGTTAAATGCATGAGACACAAAAAGCAAAATATAGCATCAATCTTAGGTCACAAATGTTAAAAACACCTCCCCAAGTAACAAATATGGTAGAGAAAGAGAAATAAAGTCCTTGTCCCTTTTAATGAATTGTATGGCAATATATGTTTCATGGTTCGTGATTATGAATGTACAATTGACTAAAGCAAAAAACAATTTGTATTGCATCCGTGTAAAAAGGCTTCAACTGGAAGTCTCTATCAAAAGCATCCTGACCCTCAGTCTTAACAATTAAAACGACTGCATGCTCATATATATATATATATAGACACATATCCGTGAAAATTTCTCATACTAAGAAATTAGGACAGAGAAAGTAATAAACATGGAAGTAATTAAATGGAAGAAAAACATTTTTCAAATAGATATACAATATTCTAACTTAGATGACCAAACTTCTAGATAAGCTAGGAACACCGGACATTTTATGTCAAGCATAAATTATAATAGACAATTTAGTTCCCGATATCTAGAGGGAAACAAGTCTCAGATTGCTACAACTCGTTATCTAAGGGTGATACTGTTACTTTTTGCTGGGATTTTGCCACTTTTTCCCATTACACACTTACTTTGGCCTAGAGTAAATGACCTAGGTTCGCTCGTTTAAACGTAGATAAAAAGCATCAACCCATCTATACTTCCCACTCTAATTGAAAATTTGGCAATAAACATAAAAAAAAAATAAAAGAGCCTGTTTTGTTCTGATATTGGGCTTGTCCATATCAACAAGAACAATAGTCAACAATTAGTCTAGATACAAAAAAAGCCAACATCAATGGGTCCTAGTCTCTCGCTCAGTCATTAAAATTATCATGGGAACATCCACGTAAATCCTACACAATGAACCATATCTACCCAAAAAATAATGTTTATCAACACCACTGTTACATGTAACAGACTTTGTAAAAAAAAAGTGCAGGGTAACAATGCTATCAACAGATATATGTCAGACTAAGTGAAGAACATTACTTGTTATTGTCAACTCATGTACTATACGGCATTAGTTGTTGCTTCAAATAATGGAGGAATACTTGTTAATCCTGTCAGCAAGACCTAAAAGATAGATACCATGGTAGTAACACACAACATATGTAACCCTTGTGCAACATGAATTCCCTCCTGCATACACACAAAGAACATCATACACTAATACATTAAAATTTCCATATCGGACTCAATACATCAAAATTTCCATATCAGCCCCAATACATCAAAATTTCCATATCTTTCCAAATCATATTCGAAATCCAAATCAAAACAAGATATATACAATTTCAAATTCTAGCAAATCAAATATTTCAAATTCCAAAGGAGATCAAATCAAATACATAAAAGAAACCGACCTCGAATAAGATGAAGAGTAGAGAAATCTCATGACAAACATGACACATAAAGATTGAAGACCCATTTGAAACAAATTAACAAACACGAATTATTGTTTCAAACCAATTTAAGAATTGATGATTGTATTTCAAAGATATGAATTACAAATATATGCTCATTATTACAATTAATTTAAATTTCCAATCAAATGGTAAACTTGCAAGTCTAAAACAAAAACTAATCATTTTGAAAACAAGAGTATTGACCTTCCACATGCAAAAAAAACTTAGTGTATCACATTAAAGACAGGGCAATTTTCTCAATCTTTAAATTTGGCAATAGATCGAGTAACATGCTACTTCAAACCGAATCCACAATCAAGGAAAAGTAACTCGAGAACTTGATCAAATTCAAGAGGTCATTCCCAAAGATACCACAATATGGTTTGCTTTCAAATGTATAATAGTATGTAAGGGAATCAAGTCAAAATATATTACCATGCATTAGTCTGTTTGCCATCTCCAGTAGTATCAATTAAAGGAGCAACCACAATATCAATTCATCCCCGCAACATTAAATTCAGCAAAGAATGAGATAGCTAACCATATATTAGTTTGATTTTTCTGTTTCTTAATAGGAAATTCTTTTGATGGGAGTCTCAATTCAAGTGGCTTATATTAGTCTCTATAGTATGAAAGTAAAGTGAAGAAAATATGAAGCACTTGAAGATGGAACTTCTATTGCAGAAAAGCAAAGCTAATAAAGAACATAAAGAAAACCAACAACCCCATTTATCTACTACTACAAAACCCATACGTTGGTTTTGGAAATCAATACTATACAACTACAAAAGAACAAACGTGGCGATATCATATAAATAATAACAAGACACTACAAAAGTCAAAAATAAATGTGACATTATATCTTATTTCACGGCAAATATAAAAAGCAGAGTTCAGTTCATTTCTCAAATCAGATAGACTATTAATGACCAACAATTACAATATAACATATTAGAGTCCCATAAATGTGTTATTCAGTGATATTCACCATGAATACGATGATAGCTTGATAGGTAGGAACATAGCAAATTTTTCAATAAATCTTTTAGCATGTGTAAAGAAAGGTATAAACATCAAGAAAAGAAATATAGATATTAAAAATATCAATTCCCTATCTAAAAAACACATTTAAAAATATCAATTCCCTATCAAAAAAACACATTTAAAAATATCAAATCCCTATCTAAAATTTTTTCATTATAATTTTATTATCACCCCACGCCACAACTATGCTAACAATTTTTCAAGGTTATAGGTAAACATGGAAGAATAACTTGAGAGCATGAAGGAGGAGAAGGAAAAAGATGAATTGGGATAAGCATAGCTTTTATGTCCTGCCTTTAGTGTAATGATATTTCTCACACACGCTTTGCCTCAGAGGGGCTCACCTTCAGGGCCACACCCACACTATAGCAATGGATGGATGGAATTCGCTCCATTGGCAAGTGAATTATTCTAGGAGAAAAACAACCCTAAACAGTAACAAGGCCAAAAGAAACCAAAAGTATTCTGCTACAAAAACTTTCCAACCAACTAGCCCTAGATGCTCTTTAGCAAATCAAGAAAAGAGAACATCCAGTTAAGAAGAGAGTATTGGAAGTACACATCTCAGTATTCAGATGAGCAAAAAACATTTCTTTATTAAAAGAGCACTAAATTCAGCTTTATGTCTCCTCATGTGAAAGGTGTATCAGTATTCAAGAAGATTGAAATGTATAACTATTCAGATACCCAAAGTAAAAAAATCAAGGATAAATGCTTCATATAGATATTCATAGGGGCATTCAACAACACAATTTTCTGCTTTCAATTTCTGTTGGCAAACACTGACAAGATGCCAATTAAACCAGAGAATGCATATCAGAAACATTTTAGTTACAGTAGGTGAATAATAAAGAATAAGTAAAGTTTTACCATCTTCTCCCCCTATCTAACCCTCCTCCCTCCTGCTAAACAGAGATCTCTTTCTCCTTTCTCACAACAAGAAGAAACAACTAAAAGATTGATAAAACCACCACACCAGACCTAACACACAAAAACAATAAAATATCAATATAATTGATCTAGACTCAAGATTGCCAGAGATGGCTGCTGATAAGGAGAACCAATATAATCCATTGAAGCATGACACTTGGTCAAACAAATTCAAAATAGCATAGAACACTAAAGGCACTCCCAGCGTACATAGCATAGAACACTTGATCACTCCCAGCGTCCTAAGAAAAGAGTTCAATATTAAGCTTTACATACTCAAACTTATTATTGAAATAAACTATGTCAAAGTATGTGGTACAACTATCAAAATCGTTCCGTACCATAGCGGCTCTAAATCGATCGAACCATTGCAAAACCTCTGTGAGCGTTTGATTCATCTCTCTCTATCGACTTCTCAGTTTTCTATCGCAAATTGCAGGACGAGAGCTCCTTGAATTTGATTAATTCGTACATTACAGTTCGCTGATTGCAGAGGAAGCAAAAGAAACCGCGAAAAACGCCGGAAACATTCATAAACCGCAGGGAACCCATATAACCTGAGTGAACCTGAAAACCCGTCCCAAACTGGAGCCCTGACCCGAATTGTACGAATCAGAAATTTACTAAATCAGAATCGTCTGAATCAGTAGACCACTCCGGAACAGCAGAGAGGAGGGATAACCGGACGCTAAAAAAGAAGCGGCGCGTCTGGGCGTCGGCGCTGCCGATTGGGTTCATACTGCCTCTCCGGCAAGCTCCAAGACGCTTATGCCGGTCATTGGGTTGAAAAGAGTGATGCAGAAGTTCGGGTGGTGGAGAATTTGGGAGGAGAGAGAAAGCGGCACCACTAAGATGTTGAGTTTGGGTGAGTTAGAGACGGGAGATAGATGGATTGGCGAAGAGAGCCTCCATTTTTCGTGGAAAAATATTTGGAACAATTACATTTTATAGTACATTTAAAAATATAATTACAAGAAAAGTGCCCTCATTAAATATTTACATAATTAATATCTTTAAAATTTTATTTTTATTATTAGTACATATTTATGATTCCTTTAATTATGGGATGTGTTTTAATTCTCAATCATCTCTCCCACAATTTTTTCCCCATCTCTCCCACGATTTTCTCCCACTCCATTTATGTTTCCCTTCTTCTTCTTCTCCTCCTCCTCCTCCTCCTCCTCCTCCTCCTCCTCCTCCTCCCCAACCCTCCTCACCCTCCTCCTCCTCCCTTCTCCCTCCTCCTCCCTCCCTCTCCTCCTTCCCACCACTCCTCCCCCACCCCCCCCCCCCTTCCTCTTCCTCCTCCGCCTCCTTTCTCCACCCACCGCCCACCCCCCCTCACTCACTCCTTCCCTCCTCCCCTCCTCCCCTCCCTCCTCCTCCTCCTCCTCCCTCCCTCCGCCACTCCTCCTCCTCCCACCGCCCACGCCCCCCCTCCCTCCGCCATCGCCGCCTGTCATTGCAGCTTTTTATAATGCAATTGGTAGTCAAACCTTTATATCAAGGTAACTAATTCTGTTTTATTAAGTTTCCAATTTATTTTCCATGTAATACAGTTGGTAGCCAAACCTTCGTGCAGTTGGTTGCCAAACTTTCAGATCAATGTAACTAATTCATACTGCAGGTGTGAAGATAGATTGATTATCTTGGTATAAAAGTTTGATTACCTTGGTATAAAAGTTTGGTTACCTTGGTACAAAGTTTTGGTTACCTTGGTATAAATATGCAGTGTTCTATTTTTTATTTACCAACATGAAATTGGTGGTCAAACTTTTAGACCAAGGTAACCAATTCAGTTGTATTTGATTATCAATTTTATTTTAAATGTGATGCAGTTACTAGTCAATTTTTGTGGCATGGCATGATGTGGCATGGCGGCAATGGTATGGCGAAGAGGAGGATGATGAACATTAGCTCCTTCATAATTTTTTATTTTTAATTTTCTCATTTTGATTTGAATTTTGAAATATGGATTTGAAATTGTTGTTAGAGACAAGATTTGAATTTGAATTTGAATTATTAGTTATCCTTGATTTTAGGTTTCTTTATTAATGTGAATTGTACTATTTTTGTAATATGAGTCTTAATTACACTCTTTTTGTAATTATTTAGTTAATGCACTTTTCTTGTAATTACTTTCTATTTGTTGTATACTTATGTAAAGGACCCAAAATAGTTTTGGGTTTAACTAGTGAGTTGAAATGAATTGGTTTGTGATTTAAGGGCAGTGATGGGCTACAGGAAGGTGGGAATTTGTGATGGTGGGATTTTGTTGGAGATAAGAAACCATATCTACGTGTTGTGCTGTGCTGGGCTGGGCTGGGCTGGGCCCGTGTTCTGCCTTGCGTGTCATTTTCTTGCTACCGGTTATTTTTAGTATATTTCATTATTTTGTACTCCAATTATCCTTTAATATAAATCTTTTAAAAAAATATTTTCGTACCTACTATAAGTCGTTTGAAAATTTTAAGTAAATATTAATTGTTTAATTTCTAATATTACCTTATGTATTAAATATAATTTTGATCATCTCACTATTTTTTGTTCAATAAATAATAATATTGTGAGTGTAGGCCAACAATATGCATGTGTGTATGTGAAAATTATGTCTCTTTTTTATGTGATAGTAACATTTTTTTAGTTTTATTATTTTTGTTTATCAGTAACATTTACGGGAACCTGAAAGTATTGTCATCTCCAATAAAGAACAACAAGTCTTATTTAACTTATTTTGTTTACAAAATAATAATCTCATCTTTATTTATTAATGACGTACGTAAAAAATTTACCAACATGATTTTTTTATTGTATCATTACAATCGAACTAGGTATTTCTTATTTTTAAGAGATATACTTGGAAAATTAATATATTTTTATTATTTCTAAAATTTACCAATGAGATTTTTTTTATAGAGCAGTCCAAGAATCAAATATTATTCAAAACGGCAAAATAAACAAGAGCACATAGCTAACAATAAAAATCCCAAAAGAATAAAGTTTATGACCCTTGAGACGAAAGTTATCCAAAATGCAAAATACTAGAAGCAACGCACAATGAAAGTCTGGAATGATAAATAGATTACAAGACTGAAAAGTCACAATGTCCTTATCCCGCCAAAAACTCTAATAAAGAGTCACAATGTCCTTATCCCGCCAAAAACTCTAATGAAGAGTCACAGTGCGGCAATGTCCTTATTCTGTCAAAAAAAGTAAATTAGATTGAAGAGCAATGCATGCACTTATGTGACACAAAGAGGTAGCCACTAGGCTTATAATAAAGCATTTACCTTGTCTTGCGAACAAGTAACGAAAAAAATAATTTTTGTAATTAAAATAAAATGTTTTACACAAAAGGCGGGAGAAATACTTTTGTAAAGAGTAGGAAATTTTGTTGTTGTTGTGGATACGATGTGATGCGATAAAGTTCAATTAAAATAAATATTTGAGTGATGACAAACGTCTATCGCATTTGTCTGTAGTAAAAATAAAATCGGATAACAATTTTGAGACGAAAGGAGTAATTTGGTACTAATATTTAAATTCTTTCTTTTTTCAAAGTCGTTCATAAATATAAAAAAAATCACTAATAACTTTTTCTTAGAATACATGAGTTGAAGAGTTGATATGCTTCTCTTAAATATTGTAAAACTATTAATTTACATGTAATTCTTATAGACTTATTTTTTTGAAATCAAAGTACTAATATCATTGTAAATTTTCAAACCTAAAGAGAGTTTCCCGTCGGTACTAAACAGATGGAGGAATCAAACCAGGATATGCAACTGATGTTAAAAATAAAAAGGAAAAAGTTGTGTTTTGAAAATCTAAAGGATAAATAGAATATCCGGTAGGAGAGAGTACCAAACAAAGACAATGATACTAAATAGCCCATGGGCAAATGGATGGACGGGCCCCACTGTTTGACAATCCTTTTTAAAGAAACAAAAGAGAACAGAAGAAGGAGAGTAGACTTTTTCTCTCATCCAAGATAAAATTTGACTAGACCCACCACACCAACTTCACTTTAGTGAGCGATTTGGTTTTTAATTTTCTTTATTTTGGTTGTCAAATCTGCAATTTTCATGTTCCTAAATTTTAAAGTCAAAATTTCTAATGATTATGTGCTAATTTTATTTCTCCTTAAATTGATAGAAAGTTGAGGAATCACATTGTATTACAATAAATTATGAAAATTGATATTTCCATAATATTTCTACAAGTGGATCCTGTTTTTAACTAAACCAACCATAAAAGTTGAATTCTAATATATTTTAACTATTGCTTAAAAGTCTATTCGTATTCTCTTTCAGATTCATCTACAAAGGGTCAAGCGAAAATCAAAGTGAGGTAAAATCAAAAAATATATGTGAATTTTTTCAGACACTTTCTCTCCCCTATTAGCACTGCTGACCAATTGGAAATAACATCATCCGCTAGTACTTCTAGCAGATGGATAAAAACTATCAATTCATCATACAAGAATTCCCTCCTGCGACAACATCATACAAGAGGGCCTGCATACACACAACAACATCATACAACAATATCATATAAGAGGGCCTGCATACACACACCAACATCATACAAGAATTCCCTCCTGCATACACGCAGTACAGCAACACGCAACAACATGAATTCAGTACAGCAACACGCAACAACATGAATTCCCTCCTGCATACACACAGCAACATCATACACTAATTCCCTCCTGCATACAGGCAGTACAGCAACCCTTGTGCAACATGAATTCCCTCCTGCATACACACAGCAACATCATACACTAATACATTAAAATTTCCATATCAGACCCAATACATCAAAATTTTCATGTCAGACCCAATACATCAAAATTTCCATATCAGCCCCAATACATCAAAATTTTCATATCTTTCCAAATCATATTCGAAATCCAAATCAAAACAAGATATATAAAATTTCAAATTCTAGCAAATCAAATATTTCTAATTCCAAAAGAGATCAAATCAAATACATAAAAGAAATTGACCCTGGAATAAGATGGAGTAGAGAAATCTCATGACAAACATGACACATATAGATTGAAGACCCATTTGAAATAAATTAACAAACACGAATTATTGTTTCAAACCAATGTAAGAATTGACGTGTATTTCAGTATATGAATTACAAATATATGCTCATTATTACAATTAATTTAAATTTCCAATCAAATGGTAAACTTGCAAGTCTAAAACAAAAAACTAATCATTTTGAAAACAAGAGTATTGACCTTCCACATGCAAAAACTTAGTGCATCACATTAAAGACATGGCAATTTTCTCAATCTTTAAATTTGGCAATAGATCGAGTAACATGCTACTTCAAACTGAACTCGATACATCAAGGAAAAGTAACTCGAGAACTTAATCAAATTCAAGAGGTCATTCCAAAGTGATACCAATATGGTTTGCTTTCAAATGTATAATAGTCGTAAGGGAATCAAGTCAAAATATTTTACCATGCATTAGTCATTTGCCATCTCCAATAGTATCAATTAAAGGAGCAACCACAAGATCAATTCATCCTCGCAACATTAAATTCAGCAAAGAATGAGATAGCTAACCATATATTAGTTTGATTTTTCCGTTTTTATAATAGGAAATTCTTTTGATGGGAGTCTCAATTCAAGTGGCTTATATTAGTCTCTATAGTATGAAAGTAAAGTGAAGAAAAATATGAAGCACTTGAAGATGGAACTTGTTTGCAGAAAAGCAAAGCTAATAAAGAACATAAAGAAAACCAATGTTTGTTTATCTACTACTACAAAACCCATACGTTGGTTTTGGAAATCAATACTATACAACTACAAAGAACAAACTGTGACGAATATCATATAAATAATAACAAGACACTACAAAAGTCAAAAATAAATGTGACATTATATCTTATTTCACGGCAAATATAAAAACAGAGTTCAGTTCATTTCTCAAATCAGATAGACTATTAATGACCAACAATTACAATATAACATATTAGAGTCCCTTAAATATGTTATTCAGTGATATTCACCATGAATACGATGATAGCTTGATAGGTAGGAACATAGCAAATTTTTCAATAAATCTTTTAACATGTGTAAAGAAAGGTATAAACACTGCAAAAGAAATATAGATATTAAAAATATCAATTCCCTATCTAAAAAACACATTTAAAAATATCAATTCCCTATCAAAAAAACACATTTAAAAATATCAAATCCCTATCCAAAATTTTTTCATTATAATTTTATTATCACGCCACGCCACAACTATGCTAACAATTTTTCAAGGTTATAGGTAAACATGGAAGAATAACTTGAGAGCATGAAGGAGGAGAAGGAAAAAGATGAATTGGGATAAGCATAGCTTTTATGTCCTGCCTTTAGTGTAATGATATTTCTCACACACGCTTTGCCTCAGAGGGGCTCACCTGCAGGGCCACACCCACACTATAGCAATGGATGGATGGAATTCGCTCCATTGGCAAGTGAATTATTCTAGGAGAAAAACAACCCTAAACAGAAAAAAGGCCAAAGAAACCAAAAGTATTCTGCTACAGAAACTTTCCAACCAACTAGCCCTAGATGCTCTTTAGCAAATCAAGAAAAGAGAACATCCAGTTAAGAAGAGAGTATTGGAAGTACACATCTCAGTATTCAGATGAGCAAAAAACATTTCTTTATTCAAAGAGCACTAAATTCAGATTTATGTCTCCTCATGTGAAAGGTGTATCAGTATTCAAGAAGATTGAAATGTATAACTATTCAGATACCCAAAGTAAAAAAATCAAGGATAAATGCTTCATATAGATATTCATAGGGGCATTCAACAACACAATTTTCTGCTTTCAATTTCTGTTGGCAAACACTGACAAGATGCCAATTAAACCAGAGAATGCATATCAGAAACATTTTAGTTACAGTGGGTGAATAATAAAGAATAAGTAAAGTTTTACCATCTTCTCCCCCTATCTAACCCTCCTCCCTCCTGCTAAACAGAGATCTCTTTCTACTTTCTCACAACAAGAAGAAACAACTAAAAGATTGATAAAACCACCACACCAGACCTAACACACAAAAACAGTAAAATATCAATATAATTGATCTAGACTCAAGATTGCCTGAGATGGCTGCTGATAAGGAGAACCAATATAATCCATTGAAGCATGACACTTGGTCAAACAAATTCAAAATAGCATAGAACACTTGAGGCACTCCCAGCGTACATAGCATAGAACACTTGATCACTCCCAGCGTCCTAAGAAAAGAGTATTCTTTTTTAGATGATATTTTTCAATATTAAGCTTTACATATTCAAACTTATTATTGAAATAAACTATGTCAAAGTATGTGGTATGCAAACCTTAATATTCACAAAAAGAAAAGTAAGAATAATTTTTTAGGACGGAGGGAGTATAACTTGTACCTCGGCATGAAGTTAAAAACCGAAGAAAACCAGATGCATTAAACTGATCCAAAATACAAAATTTTCAAAGAGACAAGTAGCATTGATAAAATGAGAAGGGAAAAAAAGGCACCATATTATCGAATCTATGGAACTAAATATTAGCAAATTGTAGTAATTTAGCATAATCAGTCCAACACTTTTATTTGATCATATTCAATAGCTTAAGATCAAAGAACGCCAATAGGAAATAGAACAGAAATATATGACATTCTATCATCACGTCACCATCCAGCCATCAAACCAAAACCAATCATCATTGCATTGGCCAATTCAATCCACATGCATTTAAATTTCAAAATCAAAAACATTATGTATCTCATGACTATAACAGAGCTAAATCTGAACCAAAAAAATGCATTTTTCCCACAAATCTAGGTTTCAAGATTATATAACTTTGATACTTCCAAGATAATATAAATAAAAATTAAAAAAAATACAATCAAATTGTAGAAAAAGAATGAATGGCATGTTTAAATTCAGATTTTGGATATTAAACTGTAGACATACCTGCGAATTCTGTTTGGAAGAACAAGGTTTAATTTCGATAACTTGTTGCCGAATTGCAGATGATTGCTTCTAAGGTTCTTCTGGTTTGCCCAATCCGCTAGACATACTAGGGACGAATTTTGGAACTGTATATCTATACCTTTGTTACCTTTTCGATTTGCAGATACTTGCTTCTAGGGTTCTTCCGGTTCGCCCAATTCGCAGAACACGGACAATGTAATTTAGTATGCTGTAATGTCTAAATTTTCAGAGTTTTATCTACAAACAGACCCCACTTTTATAAGTTGACAAGGCTGAACAACTTCAAAAATAAAAAAGAATAGTTAAAATACAAGGTTGAAGAAACATCAAATTATGTACTCAACAAATAAAACAGGCTGGTAATGCACATTTAGGCATGATTATTTACTCCAGCTGTTTCTGGTTTGGCAGTCAAAATTTAAGCTCAATGAAGTTGTATCCACTTTAATGTTTCTTGGATGACATGTTTTCATATAATGAGCAATTAGATTTTTCAACGTTTTTAATCTTCTGTGTTCTTTTTAATTTGGCAGGCCCTGAACAATCTTGGAAGTGTTTATGTTGACTGTGGGAAACTTGATTTGACAGCTGATTGCTACATCGATGCCCTTAAAATTCGGCACACACACGAGCACACCAGGGCCTTGCTCGTGTTCATTACCTCAGAAATGATAAGGCTGGTGCATATGTAGAAATGATTTAAATTGATTAAAAGGCCAGGAACAATGCATCTGCTTATGAAAAGAGGTCAGAGTATTGCGAACGTGAACAGATAAAGGCAGATCTAGAGATGGTCACTGCGTTTAGATCCTCTTAGGGTGTACCTTACAGATATCAAGCGCCAAGGTAGATTCTCCCCATTCAGTTCACTTTCAAGTAATCTCTTCAGTGCAATATAAATGATGGTCTAAAATAATAAGTTTAAAAAGTTAAACTAATACATTGCCTCTTAAAGCAATAATATACTCTTGGAAATTTCTTGTAAAATTAGTGCTGAAGGCAATGTTATCTTTTCACCCCTGATGATAGTATTGATGGACAATCACAAGGAGAAGGAGGCCATTGCCGAGCTTTCAAGGGCAATTGCATTCAAAGCGGACCTTCACCTTCTACACTTGCGCGCAGCTTTCCATGAGCACATTGGTGATGTTATGGGTGCCTTGCGAGACTGTCGAGCTGCCCTCTCAGTTGACCCTAACCATCAAGAGATGCTGGAACTTCATAGCCGTGTAAACAGCCAAGAGCCATGAACTTCAATTTCCTTCTTAAATTGAATCACTAGTTTAAACATGTGCATGTTAATACATGTTTTGTCTTCCTTTTACTCTTTTCCTTTTTGTCAATTAAATGAATAAACCTAATAGGAATGATGTTACCGTTGCTTTTTTGTTTCTATATAAAGGAGGCTGAGTTACTTGGTGGAGAATCATTCTCTACTGCCAATTTGATAAAGCTACTTCTATTAAAAAGCTTCTGTGTACTATTGCTAATTGGCTAGCATTATTATATATATATATATATTAGCTTTGGATAATATAATAGACAGTAACTTGTTTCAAAAAGAAGACAGTAACTTTTTTCTTTCTTTTTCTACTCAATCTCTTTTAATAACTAAGAAATCTCATTCTTATATAGAGAAAGAATACAACGGTACACTGCTGTCAACGGAAAAATATTTCCAACAGTCAAAATAAATAACGGTAATATAATTAAAATCTCTTCAATGGTAAATAAAATATTAATATCCCAATAATGCTATTAATATATAATAGCAGTTACAAATCTCCATAAAATATTAATATCTCATACGTGTTTGAGGAACACACTGCTGAATAATACTTCACACTGGAATCTTCATCCCGCAAGGTAAAATTCGATTTTTCAGAAGAAAAAAAACCACTAGTTCAACCATCCAAAACATCACATAATGAGAAATGCCAATAGAAATTGCAAGGCAAAGCACTAAATTATCAAGAAATGACTATTATACAAAATAGCCGCATATCAATCATAAGCTTGTATGAATCATGACATTGTGGCCCACTTGTAAATGAATTGTTATGCCTATAAACAAACTGATACAACATAGTAGTCAACCAGTTAGGGGTCGGCAAACTGAACTCACATGTTAAACAAGCCAAATATGGTCCAAATTCTAGACTCAATACATTGAACGAGTTAAATGCATGAGACACAAAAAGCCAAAATATAGCATCAATCTTAGGTCACAAATGTTAAAAACACCTCCCCCAAGTAACAAATATGGTAGAGAAAGAGAAATAAAGTCCTTGTCCCTTTTAATGAATTGTATGGCAATATATGTTTCATGGTTCGTGATTATGAATGTACAATTGACTAAAGCAAAAAACAATTTGTATTGCATCCGTGTAAAAAGGCTTCAACTGGAAGTCTCTATCAAAAGCATCCTGACCCTCAGTCTTAACAATTAAAACGACTGCATGCTCATATATATATATATATAGACACATATCCGGTGAAAATTTCTCATACTAAGAAATTAGGACAGAGAAAGTAATAAACATGGAAGTAATTAAATGGAAGAAAAACATTTTTCAAATAGATATACAATATTCTAACTTAGATGACCAAACTTCTAGATAAGCTAGGAACACCGGACATTTTATGTCAAGCATAAATTATAATAGACAATTTAGTTCCCGATATCTAGAGGGAAACAAGTCTCAGATTGCTACAACTCGTTATCTAAGGGTGATACTGTTACTTTTTGCTGGGATTTTGCCACTTTTTCCCATTACACACTTACTTTGGCCTAGAGTAAATGACCTAGGTTCGCTTTCGTTTAAACGCGTAGATAAAAAGCATCAACCCATCTATACTTCCCACTCTAATTGAAAATTTGGCAATAAACATAAAAAAAAAATAAAAGAGCCTGTTTTGTTCTGATATTGGGCTTGTCCATATCAACAAGAACAATAGTCAACAATTAGTCTAGATACAAAAAAAGCCAACATCAATGGGTCCTAGTCTCTCGCTCAGTCATTAAAATTATCATGGGAACATCCACGTAAATCCTACACAATGAACCATATCTACCCAAAAAATAATGTTTATCAACACCACTGTTACATGTAACAGACTTTGTAAAAAAAAAGTGCAGGGTAACAATGCTATCAACAGATATATGTCAGACTAAGTGAAGAACATTACTTGCTATTGTCAACTCATGTACTATACGGCATTAGTTGTTGCTTCAAATAATGGAGGAATACTTGTTAATCCTGTCAGCAAGACCTAAAAGATAGATACCATGGTAGTAACACACAACATATGTAACCCTTGTGCAACATGAATTCCCTCCTGCATACACACAGCAACATCATACACTAATACATTAAAATTTCCATATCAGACTCAATACATCAAAATTTCCATATCAGCCCCAATACATGAAAATTTCCATATCTTTCCAAATCATATTCGAAATCCAAATCAAAACAAGATATATACAATTTCAAATTCTAGCAAATCAAATATTTCAAATTCCAAAGGAGATCAAATCAAATACATAAAAGAAACTGACCCTGGAATAAGATGAAGAGTAGAGAAATCTCATGACAAACATGACACATAAAGATTGAAGACCCATTTGAAACAAATTAACAAACACGAATTATTGTTTCAAACCAATTTAAGAATTGACAAAGTATTTCAAAGATATGAATTACAAATATATGCTCATTATTACAATTAATTTAAATTTCCAATCAAATGGTAAACTTGCAAGTCTAAAACAAAAAACTAATCATTTTGAAAACAAGAGTATTGACCTTCCACATGCAAAAACTTAGTGTATCACATTAAAGATGTGGCAATTTTCTCAATCTTTAAATTTGGCAATAGATCGAGTAACATGCTACTTCAAACTGAATCGACACTCAAGGAAAAGTAACTCGAGAACTTGATCAAATTCAAGAGGTCATTCCCAAATACCACAATATGGTTTGCTTTCAAATGTATAATAGTCGTAAGGAATCAAGTCAAAATATATTACCATGCATTAGTCTGTTTGCCATCTCCAGTAGTATCAATTAAAGGAGCAACCACAATATCAATTCATCCTCGCAACATTAAATTCAGGCAAAGAATGAGATAGCTAACCATATATTAGTTTGATTTTTCTGTTTCTTAATAGGAAATTTTTTGATGGGAGTCTGAATTCAAGTGGCTTATATTAGTCTCTATAGTATGAAAGTAAAGTGAAGAAAAATATGAAGCACTTGAAGATGGAACTTGCTGCAGAAAAGCAAAGCTAATAAAGAACATAAAGAAAACCAACAACCCCATTTATCTACTACTACAAAACCCATACGTTGGTTTTGGAAATCAATACTATACAACTACAAAGAACAAACTGTGATGAATATCATATAAATAATAACAAGACACTACAAAAGTCAAAAATAAATGTGACATTATATCTTATTTCACGGCAAATATAAAAACAGAGTTCAGTTCATTTCTCAAATCAGATAGACTATTAATGACCAACAATTACAATATAACATATTAGAGTCCCATAAATGTGTTATTCAGTGATATTCACCATGAATACGATGATAGCTTGATAGGTAGGAACATAGCAAATTTTTCAATAAATCTTTTAGCATGTGTAAAGAAAGGTATAAACACTGCAAAAGAAATATAGATATTAAAAATATCAATTCCCTATCTAAAAAACACATTTAAAAATATCAATTCCCTATCAAAAAAACACATTTAAAAATATCAAATCCCTATCTAAAATTTTTTCATTATAATTTTATTATCACCCCACGCCACAACTATGCTAACAATTTTTCAAGGTTATAGGTAAACATGGAAGAATAACTTGAGAGCATGAAGGAGGAGAAGGAAAAAGATGAATTGGGATAAGCATAGCTTTTATGTCCTGCCTTTAGTGTAATGATATTTCTCACACACGCTTTGCCTCAGAGGGGCTCACCTTCAGGGCCACACCCACACTATAGCAATGGATGGATGGAATTCGCTCCATTGGCAAGTGAATTATTCTAGGAGAAAAACAACCCTAAACAGTAACAAGGCCAAAAGAAACCAAAAGTATTCTGCTACAAAACTTTCCAACCAACTAGCCCTAGATGCTCTTTAGCAAATCAAGAAAAGAGAACATCCAGTTAAGAAGAGAGTATTGGAAGTACACATCTCAGTATTCAGATGAGCAAAAAACATTTCTTTATTAAAAGAGCACTAAATTCAGCTTTATGTCTCCTCATGTGAAAGGTGTATCAGTATTCAAGAAGATTGAAATGTATAACTATTCAGATACCCAAAGTAAAAAAATCAAGGATAAATGCTTCATATAGATATTCATAGGGGCATTCAACAACACAATTTTCTGCTTTCAATTTCTGTTGGCAAACACTGACAAGATGCCAATTAAACCAGAGAATGCATATCAGAAACATTTTAGTTACAGTAGGTGAATAATAAAGAATAAGTAAAGTTTTACCATCTTCTCCCCCTATCTAACCCTCCTCCCTCCTGCTAAACAGAGATCTCTTTCTCCTTTCTCACAACAAGAAGAAACAACTAAAAGATTGATAAAACCACCACACCAGACCTAACACACAAAAACAATAAAATATCAATATAATTGATCTAGACTCAAGATTGCCAGAGATGGCTGCTGATAAGGAGAACCAATATAATCCATTGAAGCATGACACTTGGTCAAACAAATTCAAAATAGCATAGAACACTAAAGGCACTCCCAGCGTACATAGCATAGAACACTTGATCACTCCCAGCGTCCTAAGAAAAGAGTTCAATATTAAGCTTTACATACTCAAACTTATTATTGAAATAAACTATGTCAAAGTATGTGGTACAACTATCAAAATCGTTCCGTACCATAGCGGCTCTAAATCGATCGAACCATTGCAAAACCTCTGTGAGCGTTTGATTCATCTCTCTCTATCGACTTCTCAGTTTTCTATCGCAAATTGCAGGACGAGAGCTCCTTGAATTTGATTAATTCGTACATTACAGTTCGCTGATTGCAGAGGAAGCAAAAGAAACCGCGAAAAACGCCGGAAACATTCATAAACCGCAGGGAACCCATATAACCTGAGTGAACCCCGAAAACCCGTCCCAAACTGGAGCCCCGACCCGAATTGTACGAACTGTAAATTTACCAAACCGTAACTGTACGAACTGTAGACCACTCCGGAACAGCAGAGGGATAACCGGACGCTAAAAGAAGCGGCGCGTCTGGGCGCGTCAGAGCGCCGATTGGGTTGCGCTGTCTTTGGCCGAAGCTCCAGCACGTTTATGCCGCCATTGGGTTGAAATAGTGATGCGAGAAGTTCGGTGGTGGAGAATTTGGGAGGAGAGAGAAAGCGGCACCACTGAGATGTTGAGTTTGGGTGAGTTAGAGACGGGAGATAGATGGATTGGCGAAGAGAGCCTCCATTTTTTGTGGAAAAATATTTTTGGGTTTAACTAGTGAGTTGAAATGAATTGGTTTGTGGTTTAAGGGCAGTGATGGGTTACAGGAAGGTGGGAATTTGTGATGGTGGGATTTTGTTGGAGATAAGAAACCATATCTACGTGCTGTGCTGTGCTGTGCTGTGCTGGGCTGGGCCCGTGTTCTGCCTTGCGTGTCATTTTCTTGCTACCGGTTATTTTTAGTATATTTCATTATTTTGTACTCCAATTATCCTTTAATATAAATCTTTTAAAAAATATTTTCGTCACTCTACTATAAAATCGTTTGAAAATTTAAAGTAAATATTAATTGTTTAATTTCTAATATTACCTATGTATTAAATATAATTTTGATCGCCTCAATTTATTTTTTGTTCAATAAATAATAATATTGTGAGTGTAGGCAACAATATCGCATGTGTATGTGAAAATTATGTCTCTTTTTTATGTGATAGTAACATTTTTTTAGTAGGTTTGTAGGAGGTTTGTAGGATGCAGTAGATACAAGGTATAAATTGTTAATAATTGTATAATTTGCTTAATGTGAATTTAATTTAAATTTTTTAAATTACTTGTATATATATTTTGTACTTTTAATCAATGTATAATCATATTAATGCTAATGTGGAGTTAATTTCTTGTTAAATTATATATATATATATATATATATATATATATATATATATATATATATATTACAGGATAATAATGCTTATTGTGGATTCTTTAAATGGTATGATGCCCCTTTTACCATAAGATCAAAAGAGGTTATTGATCGATTAAGAAATGAACTTCACAAAATTGATAGAAGGTTTAACATTCCAGTTGGGCATGAGGTGGAAATCAAGGAATTGGAGAGGGAAGTTAATACACTGAAGACTTCACTTAACAAAGTTGCGGTAGAGAAAAAAATTAATCTTGTTGCTTGTCATATCTTGGGTTTATGCTTTCTCATCATGTATATGAAGTGAATTAGGATGATTTAGATGAACCACAATGGATTGATTTTGGTATGCAGGTTGAATGTAATGGTGACAAACCATAATTATTATGTAATGGATCCCTTTTAATCTGCTATGTAATGGTTTGATTTTATAATTAGAATGTAATGGATTGATTTTGGAATTATTATGTAATGGATCTATCCTTTTTGGTAGGCCCGAATGTAATGGACCTCCAATTGGGAACTACGTGTTGTAATGATGCTTTGTTATGTTTAATGAATTGTAATAAGGTTTAATGAGGCCTAATCGCAAAGAAAGGGCATCAAGACAATCGTGTTTTTAATGATGCTTTGTGTTATTGCTAGATTAGTGGAGTCGTATAGCGAGACATATATCAGAGTAATACAAAAACAGGGCATCAAACAGAGATGGCCATTTAAGGCTTCTGCATTAATTTTCCTGGAATTCACAAACTTACACAACAAAACCCAATATAGTGTTCCAAAAATATACCATATATCATATTCATACCAACTGTTTAAACCAAATACAAAATGGTGACACTAAGCCTTTCATACCATATCCATTCCCATAAACAAAATAAACAGTATTAGTTGCAATTTCTCCATACCCACATTAAACAAAATAAACATGAATCAAACACACCATTAAACACATTCCCCATTGTTTAGTCTCCTTCCTCCTTGGGTTCATGATAAGCATTAGTTGCGAGTTGATTGTTGATCGCTACCTATCTCACTCTCTTCTTTTTTGCGGCGACTTGAGCCAGAGCACTAACACCTCATCAAGCTCTGTTACGCTTTCATAATGGTTTGGATGCCAGTTGAAGTCAACATTGAGGATGAAGGCACTGTCTGGAGTGGTACACTTAATGTTGGAGGTCTGTTGGTTGTTGGTGGATCTTGAGAATTGTCCATCTATAAAAAGACCACATCAATTATTAAATACATAAAAACTTGTTGAACAAATGATTTTATTATTTCATACTTACAAGAATGTAGCCTATGTTGCTTTTGATGAAACATTGTGCTCCCATTTGGAAGCACAAAAAGTCCCAAATCCAACAGAGGTTGGCCTTTCTTTCTTCTTATTGGCGAACTTCACTCTTTGTATCTCACTTTTCACTCCCTTTTGGCCTTTCTTTTCCCTTCCCTTTATCACCTTCAAGATTTTTCTTTGCACCCCAACATCCTTGTGCCCCTGACAAATAAAGACAACAATCATCTAAGTCAATCTTGTAATTCATTATGAGTCACCTTTATTAAACTGTAGTGTTTACCCTTTGTGATCTAGTGCCTTCAGTTTGTTGAAACTCATTTGAAGCTTCATTTGTTGGTGAATTGGTGTTGGGACATGTACTTTTATTGTGACCTGGTTGTCTACATTTGGTACAATGCATTATTCTTCCCCTTCTTGTAATTCTTCCTGGGTTATTTTCACTTTCCCATTGTTCTCTCCTCCTTAGTCTTTGAGGCCTTCCTCTATGCTTCCTTGTGATTGGTGGTGGCAACATCTTTTCATAAGGTGTCTCCTCCCAGAAATTATTATCTGGCTCTAAGAGATGATTGTAACACTTCATATATGTTTCCTCTTAAGCCAACGACTAACATAATTTTCAACCTGGCTCCTCATGAAATTGATAGCACTAATAGCATGACTACTGAGGCGATCCAGCTTAATTGAAACACCCTACAAGTGCAAGTTTGATCTGCAAGATCAACCACAAATGCATCCCCATGACACCTTACCTGCAATGTTTCAATATTTAGTATGATACATAAATTCATCATATTGTGACAAGTGTATTATCAAGGAATAGCCGCTTTACACAAACTTTCTATCCTTGGCCCATAATGGTTCACATACAGCTGCATTCTCAATTTGTAAATCAAGTTTTTTCCTAATCCTAGGACATATAGTTGTTTCACACTTAAGCATTTCATCCCTTTTTTTGTTGAGTCTAACCATCACTTTACTCCTTATGTCCTCTAGCATATCTAATGAAGCCATCCATCTGGATTTTATGATCCATGCATTGAAGGTCTCACTCATGTTGTTCTCTACATTGTCTGCCTTTGAGTGTGTTTGGAAATGTGCTTTGCTCCACAAAGAGGGGTCTTGCTCAAACAACTTGTCATGGGCTTCCTTTGATAACCTTTTGATTTCATTCATAGCTTCTTTAAATGGCACAATATGTGTGGCCATAGATCTTTCCTGCAATGCAAACCGCAAGGCTTGAGTAGGGAATCTCTTCCTCTAGTTTGCATAAATATGTCTGGCACAATTCCTATGCTCAGCATAAGGAAGTATATCCTTAACTGCTGGAACCAAACCCTGCAACCACAAACAAGGAAATAAAGCAGTCTATTACACATGTTTGATAATAAAATAAGACATAAAATTTATGTACAACAGAATAATAAGAAGACAATTAATTACCTTTTGTTGGTCACTTATAATGGTCCAACCAACTCCATCATTGCCTTCCAAGTCTCCCGATAATGACTCCGTAAACCATCCCCAACTATCCCTGTTTTCACTCTCTACTATGGCTCATGCTATTGGGTACATTTGATTATTACCATCTCTCCCAACAGCAGACAACAATTGTCCCCCAACCACAGTCTTCAAAAAAAAACCATCTAAGCCTATGATAGGCCTACACCCTTCAATCCACCCCCTCTTTAGTTCTTCAAAGCATACATAAAATCTCTGAAAGCGAGACTTATTTTCTGGATTGTCTCTTCTAACCTTAATGTCCACTGTGTTTCTTTTGTTGCTATTTATTAAGTGAGCCCCATAATCCCAGACTTTCTCATAGTGTTTCTTTAATATTCCCCAACATTTTTCAAAGCCATTTCCCTTACCCTGTAACACTTGGTCAAAGACACATTCACCTTTAATTTTCTGGCTATTTCATCTTGCATTTCAATTAACTTCCAAGTTGGTTTCTTTCTAATCCTGTCCCCCATAAAAGTTTGCAAGCCATTGAGTTTTGAGACACTTGTTTTGTAGTGCCTCTCGCAATAAGTATGATCATTGTTAATTTTTTTTATTTGCAAAGTTTCGAGTCTCAATGGTGCTAACCCACATATTCCATGGACATCCAGTGACACACAACACTGAAACCTCTTCCAAAGATTAATTTTGAATCTAATGACCTTCCTTCCCAAATCCCATAATTCCTAACTTTTCTTTCATCTGCTCTTTTTAGAACCGAATTGCAGACCGACACTAAACTTAATATGTTTTCTTTTTGTTTTAGGGTCATAAGGCATAAATTGCAAACTTAGGTTTTACATTCTTATTTCTCTTCTTATCCTCTTTGTATCTCTTCCATTTCCTCCCTGCTCCTCCTCACTCTTTATCCTCATTTGGGGAATAGTGTTTGTCACTATCCTCAAAGATCATTGTCCCACGACCCATCATCGTCTTTCACCACCATCATCCCCAAAGATAATGATCATCTTCGCTTGTTTTGAACAATTACATCTTTTAGTTCTAGTGGAGGAAAGTGTTCATTTTCATCTACTTGTTCTTGTTGAATTGAAGTTTGGTTTACATTTTCAGTTGTTTCAGCTTCATGTTCACTCTCATTTTCACTCTCATTTAAATCAATTGCATCTTTTAATGTATTACCCTCCCCATTCTTTTTCACCTCTCTTCTATATTCCCTTGACTTCTTTCTAGCCTTTATATACTCATTATCAGTACTTAACCCATCAGATTCATGGTAATCACTGTCATCAGATGACAAATACCCTTCATCATCAGCCCCTTCATTATTCTCCCCATCAACATTACCCTCTGCATTATACTCTGGAATATTATCCCCATGATCAACATATAAATCAACGTAATCATAACTTTATGCATGTTGCTGCGAATGCCCTAATACTATCATCATCATTCAATTTTCTAAGTCCATGTGCCATTGGAACCCCATTTTCTTTATAGTAAACTACTGAGTTCTTATGATAAGTAAAATGTTCGGACATAGAAAATTTATCATTTGGGGACAAAGATAATCAAGATCCATTTTTGTTGTTTTTGTAAAACCACCTTCATACTTCATATCTTTGGGACGGACTTAAACTTCCCACCATAATGTACTTTTAATATCAACAAAGACATCCCGTGATAGTGAAATTCATAAAGTGTCAAAAAAAAATTAAACCGAAAACTTGAAAGAGACTAAATCACTAACATATGACAAATATAAACCGTGAACTTTATATCGAGGCGGATAATGGGAGACAAATAAATATTTAAACTTTAAACTAATATGCATGTCGGGAGATCAAAAAATAATGGGGATGAAGACCTAGAATATCTGAAGACCTAGATATAATGGGAGGTTCCACGAGGACACACGATGCATCTTTCTTTTTCTACTCACTAATACGCATGTAAGAGTCTGCCAGGCCACCATCGATAAACAAAACAAACAAGGTCCACCACCATCGAACAGACACACCCTAGTCCCACCACCATCGCCAGCACACACACCTAGGGCCACCATCAATATAAACAACCATCTAATTTTTTTACAAGAAAACAACAAAATAGGACCATCGGGACCACAAATTGAGTTAAAAATATGGAATGGAGGAATTTGACCCAATTACTTCCATTAAATTCCAAAAATCAAAAACCCTCTTTTTACTTTAACCTGTAATCGAGATGAGAAGAAATTGAGACTCGATATTACTTACCTATAGTGTCTTAACGTTTTTTTTCAACCGATCTCGCTTAATCTCGATAAATTTCACAAGGATCGGAAGAAATCGCATACCCTTGGCCTCATTGCTTTTTTGCTCGAAGTGTTATTGAAATATAGAGATGGAGAAATAAATGGAGAAATAGAAATTGTCTGAACATTTGACTACTGATTACACGTGGGAATGGGCCCTACTAGCCACCTCGGTGCCACTTGGAATCTGTAAACCTCTTAACCATTTCCGCCTTCTTTTTGACTGGAAAGTAAAATTAATGACCATTTTGTAATATGGGAGAAATCGATGAATTCAATTGTTATAAAAAAGTTTGATTACGAATGAAAAGCAGGACCCCAGTCTGATGACGACCAAAACGTTATTTATCCCCGGAGATAAGAAACCATATCTACGTCTTTGTCTTTGTCTTTGAAATTTGAAATTTGGGCCCGTGTTACGCACTTAGTGTCATTTTCTTATTCTGGTTATTTTTAGTATATTTCATTATTTTGTACTCCAATTATCCTTTAATATAAATCTTTTAAAAAATATTTTCGCATCTACTATAAGTCGTTTGAAAATTTTAAGTAAATATTAATTGTTTAATTTTAATATTACCTTATGTATTAAATATAATTTTGATCATCTCACAATTTTTGTTCAATAAATAATAATATTGTGAGTGTAGGCCAACAATATGCATGTGTGTATGTGAAAATTATGTCTCTTTTTATATGTGATAGTAACATTTTTTAGTTTTATTATTTTTGTTTATCAAGAACATTTACGGGAACTTTGAAAGTATTGTCATCTCCAATAAAGAACAACAAGTCTTATTTAACTTATTTTGTTTGCAAAATAATAATCTCTTCTTTATTTATTAATGACGTACGTAGAAAATTTACCAACATGATTTTTTTATTGTATCATTACAATCGAACTAGGTATTTCTTATTTTTAAGAGATATACTTGGAAAATTAATATATTTTTATTATTTCTAAAATTTACCAATGAGATTTTTTTATAGATCTGTACAAGAATCAAATATTATTCAAAACGGCAAAATAAAAAAAGAGCACATAGCTAACAATAAAAATCCCAAAAGAATAAAGTTTATGACCCTTGAGACGAAAGTTATCCAAAATGCAAAATACTAGAAGAACGCACAATGAAAGTCCGGAATGATAAATAGATTACAAGACCGAAAAAGTCACAATGTCCTTATCCCGCCAAAAACTCTAATGAAGAGTCACAGTGTCCTTGTCCCGTCAAAAAGTCTAATGAAGAGTCACAGTGCGGCAATGCCCTTATTCTGTCAAAAAAAGTAAATTAGATTGAAGAGCAATGCATGCACTTATGTGACACAAAGAGGTAGCCACTAGGCTTATAATAAAGCATTTACCTTGTCTTGCGAACAAAGTAACGAAAAAAAATAATTTTGTAATTAAAATAAAATGTTTTACACAAAAGGCGGGAGAAATACTTTTGTAAAGAGTAGGAAATTTTTTTTTGTTGTGGATACAATGTGATGCGATAAAGTTCAATTAAAATAAATATTTGAGTGATGACAAACGTCTATCGCATTTGTCTATAGTAAAAATAAAATCGGATAACAATTTTGAGACGAAAGGAGTAATTTGGTACTAATATTTAAATTCTTTCTTTTTTCAAAGTCGATCATAAATATAAAAAAGATCACTAATAACTTTTCTGTATAGAATCAGACTCAAGAAGATTGATATCGCTTCTTTAAATATTGTAAAACTATTAATTTACATGTAATTCTTATAGACTTATTTTTTTGAAATCAAAGTACTAATATCATTGTAAATTTTCAAACGTAAAGAGAGTTTCCCGTCGGTACTAAACAGATGGAGGAATCAAACCAGGATATGCAACTGATGTTAAAAATAAAAAGGAAAAAGTTGTGTTTTGAAAATCTAAAGGATAAATAGAATATCCGGTAGGAGAGAGTACCAAACAAAGACAATGATACTAAATAGCCCATTGGCAAATGGATGGACGGGCCCCACTGTTTGACAATCCTTTTTAAAGAAACAAAAGAGAACAGAAGAAGGAGAGTAGACTTTTTCTCTCATCCAAGATAAAATTGGACTAGACCCACCACACCAACTTCACTTTAGTGAGCGATTTGGTTTTTAATTTTCTTTATTTTGGTTGTCAAATCTGCAATTTTCATGTTCCTAAATTTTAAAGTCAAAATTTCTAATGATTGTATGTGCTAATTTTATTTTTCTCCTTAAATTGATAGAAAGTTGAGGAATCACATTGTATTACAATAAATTATGAGAATTGATATTTCCATAATATTTCTACAAGTGAATCCTGTTTTTAACTAAACCAACCATAAAAGTTGAATTCTAATATATTTTAACTATTGCTTAAAAAGTCTATTCAGTATTCTCTTTCAGATTCATCTACAAAGGGTCAAGCGAAAAATCAAAGTGAGGTAAAATCAAAAAATATATGTGAATTTTTCCGCACAATTTCTCTCCCTATTAAAGACTGGCTGACCAATTGGAAATAACATCATCCGCTAAATCTTCTAACGGATGGATAAAAACTATCAATTCATCATACAAGAATTCCCTCCTGCGACAACATCATACAAGAGGGCCTGCATACACACAACAACATCATACAACAATATCATACAAGAGGGCCTGCATACACAGCAATATCATACAAGAATTCCCTCCTGCATACACGCAGTACAACAACACGCAACAACATGAATTCCCTCCTGCATACACACAGTACAACAACCCTTGTGCAACATGAATTCCCTCCTGCATACACACATCAACATCATACACTAATACATTTTAATTTCCATATCAGACCCAATACATCAAAATTTCCATATCAGACCCAATACATCAAAATTTCCATATCTTTCCAAATCATATTCGAAATCCAAATCAAAACAAGATGTATAAAATTTCAAAGAGCACTAAATTCAGCTTTATGTTTCCTCATGTGAAAGGTGTATCAAGATTCAAGAAGATTGAAATGTATTGATGAGTATGAAATATGTTATATTTTTATTCCTTAATACTTAATCTTTTGTATTTATTTTGTGCCTAAATAAACTCATTATTCTTATATTTTTATTTTAGGTACAATTGATGGGCTCTGTGAATTTAGAAATAATTTAAAGACAAATTGGACATTATTGGATCAAGGAGGACAAGTCCAAGATTATTGGGTTGACCAATTAAGTCATTTAATTAGAGTCATTAAAACTCATGTGGGCCAACGTGGGAGATATCACAAATTCAGAAAAGAGAAAAAAAAGCATTACAGCAGATATATTACATTGCTACATTACATACATATCATGGGTCATGGTTTTTATTACTCAAAGATAGTCAATTTAATTCTCTCATGAATCGATTCATGGAAGGAGTAATGCATGCATTCAAAGTAACATTATGGCAAATTCATATAAATTGTGGAATTTAATTCCAATTTCAAATCGATTTTTGGATTCTAGAAAATTAATTTTTACAATTCTATTGTAATTAGGATTTCTTTTAGACTAAAATTTATTTCAAATTGAATTCTATTTCTTTATGGAAATTAGTGTAATTTGTAATTCTTTTAGGATTTGGATTTCTACTTCCTATAGATTTTAGGACTTTGTCTAGCACTATAAATAGAGGATGAGAGTCAAGGTTTTATTCATTCAATTATCAACTATCAACTATCATCTATTGGAGTGCGGCTCAAGAGCATGTCAAAGCTAGTTCTTTTTCATTCAGCTTAAAGGGAGGTGAATCCTTGTTACAAGTAATTGATTAATCGAGTATTATTATTTATTCCTTCTTGTGTGAAATTTCTTCCGATAATCTGCTTTTCATTGATTGCATGCTAATTGATCTAATTAATTTAATATGGCCAATTGAATTAGTTTGATCATTATCATATGCTAGATTAAGATTGGTATTACGTGTAATTGATATCTTTCTTCATCACAAGTAGCAACTTGGTAATAATAATTGTGGACAAGCTTTTGTTTATTGCTAAGATTATTAGAAAACAAGTTAAACAAATCGAGCTTATGTGTTTGTTGCTTGATTAGCCTAATTTCTATTTCTTAATGCTTCTATCATATTAAATCTAGAGAGCTTATTCTAGGTTATATGCTAGTTAGAATCGTGAGAGAGCTTGTTTCATACAAGGATAATCTAAGGAGAATTTCTGATAAGCAGAGCTTATTGTTATCTAGGGCTAATAATTTCATCAAGGGAAAATAATAATTACTTGATTAATTGATTGTTGTATTTGGTGAAACCGAATCTACAGAATCAAGTTTTTATATATTTGGTTAATTTCATCATTAATTTTTGTTCTCTTAGTTTAAAAATAATTTTCAAAAACCCCCATCTTTATTTTCTCGTTGAAATAGTAGAATAATTATAAAACAACTTTACTCTCTGTGGATCGATCCTTACTTATTATCGTAAGCAATTATTATAAATTGTGAAGTGAAAGTGAGGTTAATTTAGAGTGTCAACGATGTAACCCAAATTTTGGCGCGCCATTGTCGGGAGTAATTTCTGCTTTTGTTTTTATTCTATTATTTGTTTTGTTCTTGTTTTATGACTCGATCTTCTCAAAGCTACTATATTAGATTTTGATCCGTAGATTGAGAAAACTGCAAGGAGGCTAAAGAAGGAAAAACTTAAAGTTCAATAGTCTTCAGAGATATATTTTAGGCTTCAGCATCATCACCAGTGCCTCAACTTAGCTTTGGAATTATTATCCAACTAATCATCCAATCGAATCCAATAAAAAGAAGAATAGATGGCGATTTCAAAACAACAATAGAACTCTCGTGGAGTCAAGGCAACTCCTAATTTAAATCAACAACCTCAGTGCATCAATATCCTAATTTAGATGTCGATTTGAACTTAAATCCGACTAATCCATTTATCGCCTACTTTTCGTGGTCTTACAGTGAGGACCCCTACAAACATCTCAAGGAATTTCATGTGGTGTGCTCCACTATGAAACCACACTAATCACCAAGAGCAAATCAAGTCGAGAGCATTCCCATTCTCCCCAGCAGATTTGGCAAAGGATTAGGTCAGACTACCTACCCTCAAGTTCAATACACCTTGAATGACATGAAGCAATTGTTCTTGGAGAGATACTTTCCAAATTTCAGAGAGTAGCCAACATAAGGAAGGAGATCCTGTGGGATTAGACAATTCAAAGGGGAGACACTATACGAGTATTGGGAAAGATTCAAAAGCTTTGTTCCAAATTGTCCCACCGCATCAAATAGATGAACAACACCTAATCCAAAGATTTCTACGAAGGGTTGGTACCGATGGATAGAAGCATGATCGATGCAATGCAAAGCGGAGGAGCACTAGTTGACAAGACCCCAGAGGGTCGTAAGGAATTTAATTGCAAACATGGCAAAGAACTCGCAAAATAATACGGCACTAGAACAAATCATGCACCAAAGAAGGGTAAAATGAGGTAAGCACTTGTGATTATGGTCAACAAATTTCTCGAATTAATCTGCTATGGTTAGACAATTAGCTACAAAAGTCAACTTCCAATTGCAAAGGTTTGTGGAATATGTCTACAACCAAATCACAATACGATGAATGCCCAACATTACAAGATGATGAGGTCAGGCAACAAGCTAATGCAATGGGAAATTATCACCACAACCTCGTAAAAAAGTATGATCCAGACTCAAACACATATAACCCAGATGGAGGGATCATCCAAATCTGAAAGCATGGAGCAAGCAAGCAAGCGCACCACTTCAGATTTCCACCTAGCAAAGCAGGGCTTCCAACCAAATTTCAACCTCAATATCAATCAAGCAAGCAGCCCCTCGCACCTACCGGGAACATCATTGAGGATATGTTCAAAGCATTCATGGGATGTACACAACAATTCATGCCAAACACAATTCATGAATCGCATACACAACAGCCCAAAGAAGAGACAAAAACTTTGGTTCAAGATTTGAGGAACCAAGTAGACAACTAGCTACAACTGGTGGGGATATTGAATCCAGAGGCTCAGGAAAATTACCATCTCAAGCAGTAGTCAACCCAAGGGAGAATGCAAGTGCCATAACTTTACGGAATGGAACACAATTGGATACACCACCGACCCCCATAGAGTTCGAGAAGGAAGCAGCTTAGGAGGAAACAGAAAAATCCAAGGTACAACCTAAACCTCTTAATCAGCTTAAAAACATTCCTCTTCCCTTTCCTCCCAGAAATTCTAAAACTTCAAAGAAAGATGAAAAAGAAAAAGAAATTTTGGAAACTTTTAGAAAAGTAGAAGTGAACATCCTCTCTCGATGCAATTAAACAAGTGCCACTAGATGCTAAATTTTAAAAGAATTATGCACTAATAAAAGAAAATTGCAAAATGATGAAAGAGTCACAATGAGAAAAATGTATCTCATTGTTCTTCAAAGAAAAATGCCTCCTAAATGTAAAGATCCAGAATGTTCACAATCCCATGCAAAATAGGAAACACCAGATTTGAAAAAGCCATGCTAGATTTAGAGCTTCAATTAATGTTATGCCTTTATCTGCTTATGCTTCCTTAAATCTAGGCCCTTTGAAAAATACTCGTGTGATTATCCAATCGGCGATCAGATTAACACCTACCCCCCAGGGGTAATTGAAGATGTCTTAGTGCAGTGTGAATAAACTAATCTTTCCTGCAGATTTTTACATCAGGATATGGAAGATGATACATCACCAAACCCTTCCACATCTTGTTAGGAAGACCTTTCCCAAAAAAAAGAAAAACCATGATCGATGTGCATAATGGGACCTCGACTATGGAGTTTGATGGCGAGAAAATTCAGTTTAACATCTATGATGCCATGAGGTACCCTAGTGATATAGATATGTTTTTGCTATCGATGTGAGAGACTCTTGGTGCATAGAGCTTTTGAACAACTACATAGGGACAATTTGGAAATTGCAATCACCAATAGCTTGGACATGGACAAGAAGAAGAGATCAGCAAAAAACCTGTGAAATTGAAGGAGAATGTAGTCAGCATTACATTCATTGCCAAAATTTTCAAATAAGTCAACAAGATATTCTATTCAATTTCCTGCTTTCTCATCAAAAGTTATTACCTTCGCTGTACAAGCCCCAACTCTAGAATTGAAACAATTACCCGCCCATTTGAAATATGCATATTTGGGGACTAATGACACTTTGCCTATAATTATTGCTAGTAATCTAACCAAGGTGCAGAAGAAGAAAATTGCTGAGAGTCCTAAGGACCATGTTACGCTTTTGGTTGGACAATAATGGATATCAAGGGTATTAGTCCCGCCATGTGCATGCATCGATATTGTTGTTAGAGGATGGAGCTAAACCTACAAGAGATGATGCAAGAAAGAGATTGAATCCACCCATGATGGAGGTGGTGAAAAAGAAGTGCTCAAATTGCTTGATGCCAGATTATCTATCCCATCTCCGATAGTCAATGGGTGAGTCCAAAGGCAGTAGTCCCCAAAGAAATCCGGAATCACCGCTTGTCAAGAACGATGATAATGAGTTGGTGCCCACACCTAATGCAAATGGGTGGAGAGTGTGTATAGATTATAGAAAATTGAATGTCAGAACAAGAAAAGATCACTTTCCTCTTCCTTTTATCGATCAAATGTTGAGAGATTAGTCAAGCACACTTATTATTGTTTTCTAGATGGTTTTTCGTGATATAACCAGATTGTGATTGCACCCGAGACCAAGAGAAGACCACATTCACATGTCCTTTTCGGTACTTTTGCCTATCGACGGATGTCTTTTTTGACCGTAATGCCCTGTGTACTTTTCAACAACGATGCATGGTAAGCATTTTTTCGATCTTTTAGAAGAATGCATCGAGGTTTTTATGGATGATTTCACAATTCATGGTGATTCTTTGATGCATGCTTAGATAATTTAAATCGTGTTCTAGATAGATGCATGGAAACTAATCTTGTTTTAAATTGGGAAAAATGTCATTTCATGGTAGAACAGGAATAGTACTTGGTCATGTTGTGTCATCTAAAGGTCTTGAAGTTGATAAAGCTAAGATAGATGTTATATCTGCTTTGCTTTGCTTTTACCCCATCAACAAGGGAGATTCGCTTTTTTCTTGGTCATGCAGATTTTATCAAGATTTATCAAGGACTTCTCAAGATTGCATTACCCTTATGTAAGTTGTTGCAAAAAAGATGTGGACTTTCAAATGATGATGAATGCAAGGAGGCTTTTGACACTTTAAAGAAATTATTAACTTCGCCTCCCGCCATTCAACCGCCAAATTGAAGTTGCCATTTGAGATCATGTGTGACGCAAGAACTATGCAAAGGGGGCTGCTTTTGGGACAAAGGATCGACAAAGCCGCTCATGCCATCTACTATGCTTCTAGGACTTTGAATGAGGCTCGATAAACTATTCCACAACCTAAAAAGAACTTTTATCCGTGGTTTTTTGCTTTAGATAAATTTCGATCATATTTGCTTGGTACTAAAGTTATAGTTTATTCTCACCATGCCGCTTCTCGTATTTTGCTCACCAAGAAAGATTCTAAACCAAGGATTATTCGATGGATTCTACTACTACAAGAATTCAACTTAGAGATCAAGGATAAGAAAGGTGCGACAACTTAGTAGCGATCACTTGAGTAGGTTATCGAGAGACGAAGAGGAGCTACCATTATATGATTCTTTCCTGATGAGCAGCATTTCCATCCATGCCGAGATTCCCCGTATGCAGATATAGTGAATTATTATTTGGTAAGTGCATATTTTCCTAAAGAATTTTCAAATCCCAAAAGGAAAAGTTAAAAGTGATGCTAGACACTATGTTTGGGATGATCCATACTTATGGAAATTTTGTGTCAATTCGGATAGTTAGTTAGATCGATGTGTGCCTAATAAAGTGAATTTCAATCTATTCTTTCCTTTTTTGTCATTCTTATGCTTGTGGAGGACATTTTGGTCCAAAAAGAACTCGCTAATAAAGTTTTGGAAAGTGGTTTTATTGGCCATCGCTTTTTAAAGATTCCTATCTGCTTTGTAAAACATGTGTTAATTGCCAAAGGATCGGGAATATTTCTCAACGAAATCAAATGCCCCAAACTCCTATATTAGTTGTTGAAATTTTTTTGATGTTTGGGGTATAGATTTTATGGACCTTTTCCTTCATCCTTTGGGAATTTATATATTCTTTTCGGCCGTTGATTATGTCTCAAAATGGGTGGAAGCTAAAGCCACTAGAATCGATTTATTCTAAAGTTGTTGCAGATTTTGTTAGACTAACATATTTGTCGTGTTGGAACACCACGAGCCATCATTAGTGATCGCGGAACCCACTTTTGCAACAGGGTGTTAGCGGCTTTGTTCAAGAAATACAATGTTCTGCACAAGGTTTCTACATCCTACCATCCGTAGAGTAATGGTCAAGCTGAGGTGTCTAACCGAGAGATCAAATCCATTTTGGAGAAGGTAGTCAACCCGAGCAGAAAGGATTGAGTCCGAGATTAGATGATGCACTTTGGGCCTATAGAATCACGCGATAAAACACCTATCGGGATGTCACCATACAGATTGTGTTTTGAAAACCATGCCACTTACCCGCTGAATTGGAGCATAGGGCTTTTTGGGCAATCAAGCAAAGGCAACATGAGTTTGGAGGCACCGAGTACACACAGAAATTGCAAGCTACAAGAGTTAGAAGAATTGAGGAATGAAGCCTATGAAAGTTCAAAGATTTACAAGGAAAAGACCAAAGCTTTTCATGATAAGCAGATTGTGCGAAAAACTTTATCAGGGGACAAAAAGTTTTGCTATATCATTCTCGCTTAAGTTATTTCCAGGTAAATTGAGATCTAGATGGGTTGGTCCTTTTGTTATCACTAATGTGTTTCCTCATGGTGCAGTTGAGATTCAAAGCCCGAGCACAAACAAGATCCTTAAGGTGAATGGACATAGATTAAAGCCTTTCTATGAGGGGGCATCAGTGGAAAAATATTGAGATGGTGGAGCTAGACGATCCGATCTATGAAAGTTGAGAAGAGAGGCATGACGTCGAGCCAAAGACGTTAAACACGGGCAAATACTTGGGAGGCAAACCCAAGATCTCGATTTGATTTTTCTATCCCTTTACTTTTTAGTTTTTTTTTTTTTTTATCGCATGTTTGCTAGTAGTATTTTCTTCATCAGATGATTTTCTTACATCGGGGACAATGTAAGGTTTGAGGTGGGGGAGATTTAGGTTTTATTTTATGTAGGAATAATAATCCAATTTTGATGGAAATTGAAAAAAAAAAAAAAAAAAATTTTTTTTTTGAAAACTGGGTTCCATGGTTCTATTTGCCTATGTGTTCAAGGTTAAAGTCAAAGATTGAAAATTGATGCTAAAATTCGTAATCTGTTGATGCTTAATTTGTTAATGAATGATGACAACTAAGCCATGATCCATAGTAATTGATTTGAATTGAATTTGTGATACATGAGTACTTGAATATGAGAAGCATGTTTATTTGGCTGTTATTTGTGGAGTTGTCTATGTGCACCGATTTCACGACTTAGAACTGCTTAACTTGCTTATGTTGTTGCAAAACCATGTGAAAAAAATGAATGAAAAAAAAAAAAAAAAAAAAAAAAAAAAAAAATTGAAAATCGCTTCAATGTCCATCAGTATAAATAACCGGGTATCTAAGCCTCTGGAAGCATCAGATTCACGCTTGAAAAGTGCGATGGATAAAAGCAAATTGACTAGTCGACTTTTTGTGGCCTTTGTTACTTGAATAAGTAAGCCTTTAGGGTGTTTCTACACCCAGCCCCTAAGATCATCTGTTTGGGAGTCGCTGGAAAGTTCGCTAATGGGTAACTCCTAAAAGCCTAAGAAAAGGAGACATCGCACATGTCAAGAAAAGAAAAAAAAATAAAAAAAAGCATGAAAATACATTCATCTCATGTGCTAAAAAGAAGGTTCTATGAAAAAAATTAAAAAGCAAGAAAAATTTGTTCTTGGTCAGGAGTCAGTGCACACGCTTTTTTTGCTCCATGGTAACTAAGTTGAGTAAGTATGATGATTTTGGGAAAGTTACTTATGTGGCTACAATTTGATTTAATGAAATTCATCAGTGAAATAGTAAGGTTGTTAATTGTGAGTTAATTGATAAAGCATTGATTAGATTTCTGCAAATTTAGTGTCGATAGTCATGATTTGTATTTTAAATCTTTTGACACTATGGTTGAATAGAATTTTTCCGAAATCAAATTTTGGTTTACACGAGGACGTGTAAAAAGATAAGTGTGGGGAATTTGATGAGTATGAAATATGTTATATTTTTATTCCTTAATACTTAATCTTTTATATTTATTTTGTGCCTAAATATACTCATTATTTTTATATTTTTATTTTAGGTACAATTGATGGGCTCTGTGATTTTGAAAATAATTTGAAGACAAATTGAATATTATTGGATCAAGGGAGGACAATGTCAAGTATTATTGAGTCATTTCAATTATATATATAATTAGAGCCATTAAAACTCATGTGGAATCAACGCATACAAATATCATGGGCAATATCATTGAATGCAAGAAAAAATCATTACATGGAAGCTATATATATAACCCAAAGTTGTTTTTTCAATCATTCCATATCATATCAAGAGGGCCATGTTTTTTTATTAATATAAACATAAGTCCAAATTCTCTAATAATCTGATATATGTTGAAGGAGTAATGCATAACATTCTTAAAGACTAACCTTACATTTAAGCATATTCATTATATATTAATTCAAGTGGATTTTTGATTCACACATTGCTTCAAGAATCCAATTCACAAAGGCATCCTATTTAATGTCACACGCAAATTGTGGAATTTAATTCCAATTTCAAATCGATTTTGGATTCTAGAAAATTAATTTTTACAATTCTATTAGATTTAGGATTTCTTTTAGACTAAGATTTATTTCAAATTGAATTCTATTTCTTTATGGAAATTAGTGTAATTTGTAATTCTTTTTAGGATTTGGATTTCTACTTCCTATAGATTTAGGACTTTGTCTAGCACTATAAATAGAGGATGAGAGTCAAGGTTTTATTCATTCAATTATCATCAATCATCATCTATCGGAGTGCGGACTCAAGAGCATGTCAAAGCTAGTTCTTTTCATTCAGCCTAAAGGGAGGTGAATCCTTGTTACAAGTAATTGATTAATTGAGTATTATTATTTATTCCTTCTTGTGTGAAATTTCTTCCGATAATCTATTTTCATTGATTGCATGCTAATTGATCTAATTAATTTAATATGGCCAATTGAATTAGTTTGATCATTATCATCTGCTAGATTAAGATTGGTATTACGTAATTGATATCTTTCTTCATCACAAGTAGCAACTTGGTAATAATAATTGTGGACAAGCTTTTGTTTATTGCTAAGATTATTAGAAAACAAGTTAAACAAATCGAGCTTATGTGTTTGTTGCTTGATTAGCCTAATTTCTCATTTCTTAATGCTTCTATCATATTAAATCTAGAGAGCTTATTCTAGGTTAGATGCTAGTTAGAATCGTGAAGAGCTTGTTTCATACAAAGGATAATCTAAGGAGAATTTCTGATAAAGAGCTTATTGTTATCTAGGGCTAATAATTTCATCAAGGAAAAATAATAATTACTTGATTAATTGATTGTTGTACTTGGTGAAACCGAATCAGAAGAATCAAGTTTTTATATATTTGGTTAATTTCATCATTAATTTTGTTTCTCTTAGTTTAAAAATAATTTTCAAAAACCCCCATCTTTATTTTCTCGTTGAAATAGTAGAATAATTCTAAAACAACTTTACTCTCTCTGGATCGATCCTTACTTGCTATCGTGCTAATTATTATAAATTGTGAAGTGAAAGTGAGGTTAATTTAGAGTGTCAACGATGTAGATGATATTTTCAATATTAAGCTTTACATATTCAAACTTATTATTGAAATAAACTATGTCAAAGTATGTGGTATGCAAACCTTAATAATCACAAAAAAGAAAAGTAAGAATAATTTTTTAGACTGAGGAGTATAACTCGTACCTCGGCATGAAGTTAAAAACCAAGAAAAACTAGATGCATTAAACCGTTCTAAAATACAAAATTTTCAAAGAGACAAGTAGCATTGATAAAATGAGAAGGGAAAAAAAGGCACCATATTATCGAATCTATGGAACTAAATATTAGCAAATTGTAGTAATTTAGCATAATCCGTCCAACACTTTTATTTGATTATATTCAATAGCTTAAGATCAAAGAACGCCAATAGAAATAAATGTAAATATATGACATTCTATCATCACGCCACCATCCAAACCATCAAATCAAAACCAATCATCATTGCGTTGGCCAATTCAATCCACATGCATTTAAATTTCAAAATCAAAAACATTATGTATCTCATGACTATAACAGAGCTAAATCGAACCAAAAAATGCATTTTCCCACAAATCTAGGTTTCAAGATTATATAACTTTGACACTTCCAAGATAATATAAATAAAAATAAAAAAATACAATCAAATTGTAAAAAAGAATGAATGGCATGTTTAAATTGATTTTGGATATTAAATCGTAGACATACCTGCTGAATTACATTTGGAAGAACAAGGTTTAATTTCGATAACTTGTTGCAGAATTGCGGATGATTGTTCTAAGGTTCTTCTTGTTAGAGTTTATGCCTGAGGCCAATTATTTGATATAATTGCTTAACGTTTTGATATTATATTTGATTGAATAAATATATGATTTTATTATGGTTTTATTTATCGCGTAATATAATTGTTAACATAATAAAATTCCTTAGAATAGTGATACAAATTATATAGTTTCAAGTATGTGACTTGAACACGAGATTATATATTACCATTAGTATCGTTGTTCTTAAATGTCCTTAATCGAAAGTATCATTGTTGATGGGACAACAATGATGCATTGAGACTAATATGTGGATCGACCGATGATGACCAAATCTCATTGGTCATAAATATATGAGATATTAAGTCAATGCATAGATACATGTTGTAAAACGATGTCTTGGGACGGACCCACCATGAGAATTCTATATGGAGCATTATGCGAAGTGTCATTAGCAATTCTCATAGTGACAATGATGTAATGGTCATCCGACACGAAATCGCTATATTACTACACGAGAATTTATGTACTTTGATATCATCAAATGTCACCTTTAATAGGGTGGACTATAAAGGTGATTATTGGGTTCATCATTAATCGTGTGAGAAATATGAGTGATCTAGATGGAATTTAACCATCCTATATATTATGGGTGATATCCATGGGCCTCTTGATTGAGTAGGACTATGAAATGCATGACCATGCTCAAATAGTGATTTGTTTCATATAGTCTACTCATTGATCAAGAAAATTCAGATTAAATTATGAAGAGTATGACACATTCTATGACTCGAGTTTAATCTAGGATATTAAGGTTAAAAGGATTAAATTGCATTGAAACATTGGTCACAAAAAGGTTGCATCGAATCATCGATCTTATTATTACTTGGGTAGCGAAGATGCATTACTAGATGCATTTCATTTGCTTATAATTTTATAATATGATTTTAAAATTATTGCCAACGTAATAATAACCTATAAGGTCACACACATGTAACGTTATTTAAAAGAGAATTAATTTAAATTTTAAGGATTTAAATATATTAATATGATTAATAGTATTTAAATCACGAATTTAAATTAAAAGGATAATTTGTATATATGTATATTAATTAAGTAAGACTTAATTAAGAGATATATATATATATAAATTCGGATTTTATAAAATTAGGTTTTGATTTTGATTAATTCCTTTTAACTACTATATATATGATATATAGCAGCTACTTAGGGTAAGATATCATAATTGAAAAACCCTAGCCGCTCTTAGAGAGAGACTAGAGAGAAAACAGTTTCAAAAATCCATTCCTTTTGGTGGCTAGTACCGCAAGTCCTTCTTATTGCAGAATCGTTCGACGGTTCATGCGGCGTTCGTGTGGATACCGTAGAGGCGCAATCGGTTTGTATTGCGTTGGAGATTCGAGGCGCAGTCGGTTTCAGATTCTCATTTTTGTTTATATCTGGTATAATCTCTAAACCTCTGAATTAATTGATTTTCGCATGGATCCTGTTTTAGGGTTTCGGAAATTGCTTTAAAATTTTAATTTCCGCTGTGCGTTTCTGTGCCGAAGCACAACACTTCTGGTTTGCCCAATCCGCTAGACATACTTGGGACGAATTTTGGAACTGTATATCTATACCTTTGTTACCTTTTCGATTTGCAGATACTTGCTTCTAGGGTTCTTCCGGTTCGCCCAATTCGTAGAACACGGACAATGTAATTTAGTATGCTGTAATGTATAAATTTTCAGAGTTTTATCTACAAACAGACCCCACTTTTATAAGTTGACAAGGCTGAACAACTTCAAAAAGAATAGTTAAAATACAAGGTTGAAGAAACATCAAATTATGTACTCAACAAATAAAACAGGCTGGTAATGCACATTTGGCGCAGTTATTTACTCCAGCTGTTTCTGGTTTGGCAGTCAAAATTTAAGCTCAATGAAGTTGTATCCACTTTAATGTTTCTTGGATGACATGTTTTCATATAATGAGCAATTAGATTTTTCAACGTTTTTTAATCTTCTGTGTTCTTTTAATTTGGCAGGCCCTGAACAATCTTGGAAGTGTTTATGTTGACTGTGGGAAACTTGATTTGACAGCTGATTGCTACATCGATGCCCTTAAAATTCGGCACACACGAGCACACCAGGGCCTTGCTCGTGTTCATTACCTCAGAAATGATAAGGCTGGTGCATATGTAGAAATGACGAAATTGATTAAAAAGGCCAGGAACAATGCATCTGCTTATGAAAAGAGGTCAGAGTATTGCGAACGTGAACAGACAAAGGCAGATCTAGAGATGGTCACTCGTTTAGATCCTCTTAGGGTGTACCCTTACAGAAATCGCGCCGCAGGTAGATTCTCCCCCCATTCAGTTCACTTTCAAGTAATCTCATCAGTGCAATATAAATGATGGTCTAAAATAATAAGTTTAAAGAGTTAAACTAATACATTGCCTCTTAAAGCAATAATATACTCTTGGAAATTTCTTGTAAAATTAGTGCTGATGGCAATGTTATCTTTTCACCCCTGATGATTGTATTGATGGACAATCACAAGGAGAAGGAGGCCATAGGCGAGCTTTCAAGGGCAATTGCATTCAAAGCGGACCTTCACCTTCTGCACTTGCGCACAGCTTTCCATGAGCACATTGGTGATGTTATGGGTGCCTTGCGAGACTGTTGAGCTGCCCTCTCAGTTGACCCTAACCATCAAGAGATGCTGGAACTTCATAGCCGTGTAAACAGCCAAGAGCCATGAACTTCAATTTCCTTCTTAAATTGAATCACTAGTTTAAACATGTGCATGTTTAATACATGTTTTGTCTTCCTTTTACTCTTTTCCTTTTTGTCAATTAAATGAATAAACCTAATAGGAATGATGTTACCGTTGCTTTTTTGTTTCTATATAAAGGAGGCTGAGTTACTTGGTGGAGAATCATTCTCTACTGCCAATTTGATAAAGCTACTTCTATTAAAAAGCTTCTGTGTACTATTGCTAATTGGCTAGCATTATTATATATATATATATATATATATATATATATATATATTAGCTTTGGATAATATAATAGACAGTAACTTTTTAATTTCTTTTTCTACTCAATCTCTTTTAATAACTAAGAAATCTCTTTCTTATATAGAGAAAGAATACAACGGTACACTGCTGTCAACGGAAAAATATTTCCAACAGTCAAAATAAATAACAACAGTAATATAATTAAAATCTCTTCAATGGTAAATAAAATATTAATATCCCAATAATGCTATTAATATATAATAGCAGTTACAAATCTCCATAAAATATTAATATCTCATACGTGTTTGAGGAACACACTGCTGAATAATACTTCACACTGGAATCTTCATCCCGCAAGGTAAAATTCGATTTTTCAGAAGAAAAAAAACCACTAGTTCAACCATCCAAAAAATCACATAATGAGAAATGCCAATAGAAATTGCAAGGCAAAGCACTAAATTATCAAGAAATGACTATTATACAAAATAGCCGCATATCAATCATAAGCTTGTATGAATCATGACATTGTGGCCCACTTGTAAATGAATTGTTATGCCTATAAACAAACTGATACAACATAGTAGTCAACCAGTTAGGGGTCGGCAGACTGAACTCGCATGTTAAACAAGCCAAATATGGTCCAAATTCTAGACTCAATACATTGAACGAGTTAAATGCATGAGACACAAAAAGCCAAAATATAGCATCAATCTTAGGTCAAAATGTTAAAAACACCTCCCCCAAGTAACAAATATGGTAGAGAAAGAGAAATAAAGTCCTTGTCCCTTTTAATGAATTGTATGGCAATATATGTTTCATGGTTCGTGATTATGAATGTACAATTGACTAAAGCAAAAAACAATTTGTATTCCATCCGTGTAAAAAGGCTTCAACTGGAAGTCTCTATCAAAAGCATCCTGACCCTCAGACTGCATGCTCATATATATATATATATATATATATATATATATATAGACACAGATATCCGGTGAATTTCTCATACTAAGAAATAAGGACAGAGAAAGTAATAAACATGGAAGTAATTAAATGGAAGAAAAACATTTTTCAAATAGATATACAATATTCTAACTTGATGACCAAACTTCTAGATAAGCTAGAACACCGGACATTTTATGTCAAGCATAAATTATAATAGACAATTTAGTTCCCGATATCTAGAGGGAAACAAGTCTCGATTCTTCTAACTCGTTATCTAAGGGTGATCTTGTTACTTTTGTTGGGATTTTGCCACTTTTTCTCATTACACACTTTCTTTGGCCTGAGTAAATGACCTAGGTTCATTTCGTTTAAACGTAGATAAAAAGCATCAACCCATCTATACTTCCCACTCTAATTGAAAATTTGGCAATAAACATAAAAAAAAATAAAAGAGCCTTTTTTGTTCTGATATTGGGCTTGTCCATATCAACAAGAACAATAGTCAACAATTAGTCTAGATACAAAAAAGCCAACATCAATGGGTCCTAGTCTCTCGCTCTGTCATTAAAATTATCATGGGAACATCCACGTAAATCCTACACAATGAACCATGTCTACCCAAAAAATAATGTTTATCAACACCACTGTTACATGTAACAGACTTGGTAAAAAAAAGTGTAGGGTAACAATGCTATCAACAGATATATGTCAGACTAAGTGAAGAACATTACTTGCTATTGTCAACTCATGTACTATACGGCATTAGTTGTTGCTTCAAATAATGGAGGAATACTTGTTAATCCTGTCAGCAAGACCTAAAAGATAGATACCATGGTAGTAACACACAACGTATTTAACCCTTGTGCAACATGAATTCCCTCCTGCATACACGCATTACAGCAACCCTCCTGCATACACGCAGTACAGCAACCCTTGTGCAACATGAATTCCCTCCTGCATACACACAGCAACATCATACACTAATACATTAAAATTTCCATATCAGACCCAATACATCAAAATTTCCATATCAGCCCCAATACATCAAAATTTCCATATCTTTCCAAATCATATTCGAAATCCAAATCAAAACAAGATATATAAAATTTCAAATTCTAGCAAATCAAATATTTCAAATTCCAAAGGAGATCAAATCAAATACATAAAAGAAACTGACCCTGGAATAAGATGAAGAGTAGAGAAATCTCATGACAAACATGACACATAAAGATTGAAGACCCATTTGAAATAAATTAACAAACACGAATTATTGTTTCAAACCAATTTAAGAATTGACAGTGTATTTCAGTATATGAATTACAAATATATGCTCATTATTACAATTAATTTAAATTTCCAATCAAATGGTAAACTTGCAAGTCTAAAACAAAAAACTAATCATTTTGAAAACAAGAGTATTGACCTTCCACATGCAAAAACTTAGTGTATCACATTAAAGACAGGGCAATTTTCTCAATCTTTAAATTTGGCAATAGATCGAGTAACATGCTACTTCAAACTGAACTGACACTGAAGGAAAAGTAACTCGAGAACTTGATCAAATTCAAGAGGTCATTCCCAGTGATACCACAATATGGTTTGCTTTCAAATGTATAATAGCTGTAAGGGAATCAAGTCAAAATATATTACCATGCATTAGTCTGTTTGCCATCTCCAGTAGTATCAATTAAAGGAGCAACCACAGTATCAATTCATCCCTGCAACATTAAATTCAGGCAGTAATGAGATAGCTAACCATATATTAGTTTGATTTTTCTGTTTCTTAATAGGAAATTCTTTTGATGGGAGTCTGAATTCAAGTGGCTTATATTAGTCTCTATAGTATGAAAGTAAAGTGAAGAAAAATATGAAGCACTTGAAGATGGAACTTGCTGCAGAAAAGCAAAGCTAATAAAGAACATAAAGAAAACCAACAACCCCATTTATCTACTACTACAAAACCCATACGTTGGTTTTGGAAATCAATACTATACAACTACAAAGAACAAACTGTGACGAATATCATATAAATAATAACAAGACACTACAAAAGTCAAAAATAAATGTGACATTATATCTTATTTCACGGGAAATATAAAAACAGAGTTCAGTTCATTTCTCAAATCAGATAGACTATTAAAGACCAACAATTACAATATAACATATTAGAGTCCCTTAAATGTGTTATTCAGTGATATTCACCATGAATACGATGATAGCTTGATAGGTAGGAACATAGCAAATTTTTCAATAAATCTTTTAGCATGTGTAAAGAAAGGTATAAACACGGCAAAAGAAATATAGATATTAAAAATATCAATTCCCTATCTAAAAAACACATTTAAAAATATCAAATCCCTATCTAAAATTTTTTCATTATAATTTTATTATCACGCCACGCCACAACTATGCTAACAATTTTTCAAGGTTATAGGTAAACATGGAAGAATAACTTGAGAGCATGAAGGAGGAGAAGGAAAAAGATGAATTGGGATAAGCATAGCTTTTATGTCATGCCTTTAGTGTAATGATATTTCTCACACACGCTTTGCCTCAGAGGGGCTCACCTGCAGGGCCACACCCACACTATAGCAATGGATGGATGGAATTCGCTCCATTGGAAAGTGAATTATTCTAGGAGAAAAAAAACCCTAAACAGAAAAAAGGCCAAAAGAAACCAAAAGTATTCTGCTACAGAAACTTTCCAACCAACTAGCCCTAGATGCTCTTTAGCAAATCAAGAAAAGAGAACATCCAGTTAAGAAGAGAGTATTGGAAGTACACATCTCAGTATTCAGATGAGCAAAAAACATTTCTTTATTCAAAGAGCACTAAATTCAGCTTTATGTCTCCTCATGTGAAAGGTGTGTCAGTATCCAAATTTGATTATGTTGTTTGCTCCATTGAGGAATCTAATGACTTAGACAACATGACAACTGATGAGCTCCAAAGCAGTCTTTTGGTTCATGAACAAAGGATGAACAATCATGTTGTGGAGGAGCACGCTTTGCAGGTGGAGTACGCTGATGACACAGGAAGAAGAGGTCGTGGACATGGTACATATCGAGGCAGAGGCAGGGGCAGAGGTCGTGGCAGATCAGCTTTCAATAAATCCATTGTTGAATGCTATCATTGCCATGATCTAGGACATTTTCAGTATGAGTGTCCAAAGAAAGACAAGGAGTCAAGGGCACACTTGACAGAAACAAGTGAAGAAATGCTTCTTATGGCATATATCGACGTCCATAAAGATCCCAGTGAAGAAGCTTGGTTTCTGGATTCAGGATGTAGTAACCACATGTGTGGTAAGAAGGAATTTTTTAATACTCTGAATGAAGACTTTCGAGACTCAGTAAAGCTTGGGAACAATACTTATCTCAATGTCATGGGCAGAGGAAGTATTCGAATGCAAATCGGAGACGTTACACATATTATTACTGAGGCATATTATGTTCCCCAGCTGAAGAACAACCTATTGAGCATTGGACAATTGCAAGAAAAGGGCCTAGCCATTCTTTTTCAAGACAACATGTGCAAGATCTATCATCCAGAAAGAGGCCTCATTATGCAAACCAGTATGTCTCAGAATCGTATGTTCATCTTTCTATCAAAAATTCTATCTTCACAATGTTTTCACTCTATCACCGACAACTTGGATTATCTTTGGCACTGTCGGTATGGTCATCTCAGTTTTGGAGGACTCAAGACACTCTATGGGAAGCAGATGGTGACAGGTCTACCTCAACTTAAAGATCCTGAAGTAGTCTGTGAAGACTGCGATGGGAAAACACTCAAGAAATCCTTTTCCAAGGCAAAGCAAATGGCGAGCTACGGAGATCCTTCAACTTATTCATGCTGACATTTGTGGACCGATTTCTCCTACCTCCAATGGCAACAAAAGGTACATCCTGACTTTCATTGACGACTTTAGTCGTAAGGTTTGGGTGTATTTTCTGGTGGAGAAATCCGAGGCCTTTATTACATTCAAGCTATTCAAAAGTCTAGTTGAAAAAGAGAAGAATGCTTGCATCAGAGGTCTAAGAACAGATCGCGGAGGAGAGTTTTTATCAAATGAGTTTGTCACATTCTGTTCCTCTAATGGCATAAAAAGACAACTCACAAGTGCTTACACTCCCCAACAAAACGGCGTGGCGGAACGCAAGAACCGTACAATTATGAACATGGTACGCTGTATGCTCCGGGGAAGACAAGTTCCTAGGACTTTCTGGCCAGAAGCTGTTCGGTGGACTGCTCACATTCTCAATCGAAGTCCAACTTTTGTCGTGCGCAACATAACACCTGAGGAGGCCTGGAGTGGGTCGAGACCATCAGTTGCCCATTTTCGCATCTTTGGTTGTATTTTTTATGCCCATGTACCTGATCATCACCGCACCAAGTTAGAAGAAAAAAGTTTGCGGTGCGTAATGCTGGGAGTTAGCGAAGAATCAAAGGCCTATCGCCTTTATGACCCTGTTTCAAAAAAAATCATTGTTAGCAGAGATGTAATTTTCAGGGAGGGCGATGGATGGAATTGGGCTGAGAATCAAGACAGTCTTGTAACTGAACTACATTGGAATGATATGGAAAATGATAGTCAAGTATGGGAAGATGACAGTATTGTTGAGGATGCAGTCATTGAGCAACACGAGGATGAGGAGGCAACAACGCCAGAGGTAACAGTGCAAGATCTAGATGTTGTTGGAGATCTATCTATTGGAGAGTCTTCTACTCCAAATAGAAGAAGAACACGGAAACAACCAACCTGGATGAGAGATTATGTCACTGAATTAGACGACTTAGAAGGTGAAGGTGAGAACTCTCGCTTGGCTTTGTTCATTGATAAGGACCCGCTATCTTTCGAAGAAGCCATTAGGAGTAAGAAGTGGAGAGTGGCCATGGATGCTGAGATTGCTGCCATTGAAAGGAATTCTACATGGGAATTAACTGATCTTCCGGTTGGAGGAAAGAAAATTGGCGTTAAGTGGGTCTTCAAAACAAAGTTAAATGAACATGGTGAAATCGATAAGCATAAGGCGAGACTCGTTGCAAAGGGATATGTCCAACAACATGGGGTTGATTTTTCAGAAGTGTTTGCACCCATAGCTAGGCTTGATACCATCAGGCTTGTGATTTCTCTTGCGGCACAAAAGCACTGGAAAATCTTCCAGCTAGATGTGAAGTCAACGTTTTTACATGGTGAAATTGATGAAGAGGTATATGTTGCACAACCACCTGGATATGAAAAAAAAGGCAATGAGCAGAAAGTGTACAAGCTGAAAAAGGCATTGTATGGATTACGACAGGCTCCACGGGCATGGTATAGCAAAATAGAGTCCTATTTTGAGAAGGAAAGATTTACTAAATGTCCCTATGAGCATACCCTATTCACCAAGACCTTGCCAGGAGGTAAATTTCTAATTGTATGCCTCTATGTTGATGATTTAATTTTTACTGGCAACAATGAAGACATGTTCATGGCCTTTAAAAAATCTATGAAAAGGGAATTTGATATGACTGATTTGGGAAAGATGAGATATTTTTTGGGTATAGAAGTATCGCAGCAAGACGATGGAATTTTCATTCATCAAAAAAAATATCTCCAAGAAATTCTGGACAGGTTTGGAATGACAGAGTCCAACTCAGTGCTCAATCCCATAGTTTCTGGGGCTAAGCTTGGGAAAGACAGCAATGGAGAATCCGTAGACAACACTTTGTTCAAACAGATGATTGGGAGTCTCATGTATCTAACAGCCACCAGACCTGATCTCATGTTTGTTGTCAGCTTGCTTAGTAGATACATGGAACGCCCAACAGATTTGCACCTACAAAGCAACTAAGCGAGTGCTCAGATATTTGAAGGGAACAATGGACTACGGTATCTTCTATAGCAAGGGAGGAAACACAGAACTTATAGCATTCACGGATAGTGATTATGCGCATTTAGAAGATCGAAAGAGCACATCGGGATATTTGTTCTTGTTAAGTTCAGGAGCTGTGTCGTGGTCTTCAAGAAAACAACCGGTAGTCACGTTATCCACCACTGAAGCTGAATTTGTTGCAGCATCTTCATGTGCTTGCCAAGCTGTGTGGCTTAGAAGGCTACTAGAAGAGTTGAATCATGTTCAAGAAGAGTCCACGGTTGTTTACTGTGACAATAGTTCAGCTATTAAACTTTCTAAAAATCTAGTTTTACATGGTCGAAGTAAGCATATAGACGTGAGGTTCCACTTTCTTCGAGATCTAAGCAAGGATGGAGTAGTGAAGTTAATACATTGTGGATCTCAAGAGCAAATTGCTGATATCTTAACAAAACCTCTTAAGCTGGATTCTTTTGAGAAATTGCGCACCATGATGGGAGTATGTAAAAATTCTACTCTAAACTGATTTGTATACTTAATCAGTTTAAGGGCGGAAATGTTTCTGTTATGACTCTGACTTGGTCATTTGGTTCTGTTAATAAGTCCCTGTTAGCAGCTTTTCTTTCTCAGTTGTAAGGCTATATATATGTAGCCACTTTCATTCAATAAACACCAAGTCTGTTGCTTCAATCACTTACTTATATCTAACACAAACTTATTATTGAAATAAACTATGTCAAAGTATGTGGTACAACTATCAAAATCGTTCCGTACCATAGCGGCTCTAAATCGATCGAACCATTGCAAAACCTCTGTGAGCGTTTGATCCATCTCTCTCTATCGACTTCTCAGTTTTCTATCGCAGATTGCAGGACGAGAGCTCCTTGAATTTGATTAATTCGTACATTACTGTTCGCTGATTGCAGAGGAAGCAAAAGAAACCGCGAAAAACGCCGGAAACGTTCATAAACCGCAGGGAACCCATATAACCTGAGTGAACCCGAAAAACCGTCCCAAACTGGAGCCCCGACCCGAATTGTACGAACTGTAAATTTACCCAACCGTAACTGTACGAACTGTAGACCACTCCGGAACAGCAGAGGAGGGATAACCGGACGCTAAAAGAAGCGGCGCGTCTGGGCGCGTCAGAGCTCCGATTGGGTTGCGCTGTCTCTGGCAGAAGCTCCAGCACGTTTACACCGCCATTGGGTTGAAAGAGTGATTCGAGAAGTTCGGTGGTGGAGAATTTGGGAGGAGAGAGAAAGCAGCACCACTGAGATGTTGAGTTTGGGTGAGTTAGAGACGGGAGATAGATGGATTGGCGAAGAGAGCCTCCATTTTTCGTGAAAAAATATTTTTGGGTTTAACTAATGAGTTGAAATGAATTGGTTTGTGATTTAAGGGCAGTGATGGGCTACAGGAAGGTGGGAATTTGTGATGGTGGGATTTTGTTGGAGATAAGAAACCATATCTACGTGCTGTACCGGTTATTTTTAGTATATTTCATTATTTTGTACTCCAATTATCCTTTAATATAAATCTATTAAAAAAATATTTTTGTACCTTAATATAAGTCGTTTGAAAATTTTAAGTAAGTATCAATTGTTTAGTTTCTAATATTACCTTATGTATTAAATATAATTTTGATCGTCTCACTATTTTTTGTTCAATAAATAATAATATTGTGAGTGTAGGCCAACAATATGAATGTGTGTATGTGAAAATTATGTGACTGTTTTTTATGTGATAATAACATTTTTTTAGTTTTATTATTTTTGTTTATCAGTAACATTTACGGGAACCTGAAAGTATTGTCATCTCCAATAAAGAACAACAAGTCTTATTTAACTTATTTTGTTTACAAAATAATAATCTCATCTTTATTTATTAATGACGTACGTAGAAAATTTACCAACATGATTTTTTTATTGTATCATTACAATCGAACTAGGTATTTCTTATTTTTAAGAGATATACTTGGAAAATTAATATATTTTTATTATTTCTAAAATTTACCAATGAGATTTTTTTTATAGAGCAGTACAAGAATCAAATATTATTCAAAACAGCAAAATAAACAAGACCACATAGCTAACAATAAAAATCCCAAAAGAATAAAGTTTATGACCCTTGAGACGAAAGTTATCCAAAATGCAAAATACTAGAAGCAACGCACAATGAAAGTCTGGAATGATAAATAGATTACAAGACTGAAAAGTTACAATGTCCTTATCCCGCCAAAAACTCTAATGAAGAGTCACAGTGTCCTTATCCCGCCAAAAAGTCTAATGAAGAGTCACAGTGCGGCAATGCCCTTATTCTGTCAAAAAAAGTAAATTAGATTGAAGAGCAATGCATGCACTTATGTGATACAAAGAGGTAGCCACTAGGCTTATAATAAAGCATTTACCTTGTCTTGCGAACAAGTAACGAAAAAAATAATTTTTGTAATTAAAATAAAATGTTTTACACAAAAGGCGGGAGAAATACTTGTGTAAAGAGTAGGAAATTTTGTTTTTGTTGTGGATACGATGTGATGCGATAAAGTTCAATTAAAATAAATATTTGAGTGATGACAAACGTCTATCGCATTTGTCTATATTAAAAATAAAATCGGATAACAATTTTGGGACGAAAGGAGTAATTTGGTACTAATATTTAAATTCTTTCTTTTTTCAAAGTCGATCATAAATATAAAAAAATCACTAATAACTTTTCTGTAATACGCGACTCAAGAAAGTTGATATCTTCTCTTAAATATTGTAAAACTATTAATTTACATGTAATTCTTATAGACTTATTTTTTTGAAATCAAAGTACTAATATCATTGTAAATTTTCAAACCTAAAGAGAGTTTCCCGTCGGTACTAAACAGATGGAGGAATCAAACCAGGATATGCAACTGATGTTAAAAATAAAAAGGAAAAAGTTGTGTTTTGAAAATCTAAAGGATAAATAGAATAGTCGGTAGGAGAGAGTACCAAACAAAGACAATGATACTAAATAGCCCATTGGCAAATGGATGGACGGGCCCCACTGTTTGACAATCCTTTTTAAAGAAACAAAAGAGAACAGAAGAAGGAGTAGACTTTTTCTCTCATCCAAGATAAAATTGGACTAGACCCACCACACCAACTTCACTTTAGTGAGCGATTTGGTTTTTAATTTTCTTTATTTTGGTTGTCAAATCTGCAATTTTCATGTTCCTAAATTTTAAAGTCAAAATTTCTAATGATTGTATGCGCTAATTTTATTTTTCTCCTTAAATTGATAGAAAAGTTGAGGAATCACATTGTATTACAATAAATTATGAGAATTGATATTTCCATAATATTTCTACAAGTGGATCCTATTTTTAACTAAACCGACCATAAAAGTTGAATTCTAATATATTTTAACTATTGCTTAAAAGTCTATTCGTATTCTCTTTCAGATTCATCTATAAAGGGTCAAGCGAAAATCAAAGAGAAGTGACTTGAGGTAAAATCAAAAAATATGTGATTTTTTCCAGACACTTTCTCTCCCCTATTAAAGCTTCACCGACCAATTGAAAATAACATCATCCGCTAGTACTTCTAAAGCGGATGGATAAAAACTATCAATTCATCATACAAGAATTCCTCCTCATGACAACATCATACAAGAGGGCCTCGATACACACAAAGAACATCATACAAGAATTCCTCTTGCATACACGCAAAGATAAACAACACGCAACAACATGAATTCAAGATGCAAGAACACGCAACAACATGAATTCCCTCATGCATACACATAGCAACATCATACACTAATTCCTCCTGCATATCACTGATCTGAACCCTTGTGCAACATGAATTCCTCCTGCATACACACAAAAGAACATCATACACTAATACATTAAAATTTCCATATCGGACCCTAATACATCAAAATTTCCATATCTCAGAAGACCTCAATTTTATGAAATAAAATTATTCAATTTTTCTTATAATTATTATTCAAGAAATGTTAAAATTGATAAAAGTTTAAAGTTATGGGTGAAATATGCAAATTTTACAAAACACACAAGTTGACTATAAAATATTCATTGTTGTTTGAGAATATTCGTTTGTCGTGGAATATTCTTTTTGTCGGGAATATCCGTATTTACTCAGCCAGCCTAGATCATTTAGGGCCCCATAATGTAATAACCGTTTACGAAGAAAACGACAAAATTAAGTTTTTATAAATAACTACAGTAATCGTTATCAAGTAACAACATGCTGGAATACCCGGTTGGTAAAATAAAGTAATACGCGTTGTTGCACAAGAAAGACACACTACGATATTACAAAGATTTTTTTGATTATTGATTCTTACGTAAGAAGACACTACTCAATAATTGTTACAGATAATTACTGCTCAATATTTATTTTATTGATTCAATAATTGTCGTTGATATTATATATTATTATTGTTTCAATAATTGTCACTACACAATTTTTCTATTATCGGATCAATAATTCAAATTATTTGAATAATATTATCGATAACATTATTGGCAATGTCTAGAAAGTTCTGCTTCAAGGAGAGGTTTGGTCACCTAATCATGCTACCAGTAGTGAGAAAATCCTTATCGAAAAGCCCCTCTATCCTAGAACTACTCGTCACAAGATCGTGAGTCTGTAATATTATTTGTGAATAATTAATTATTGATTATTATGATAAAGAAAATATTTATTGTGGATATAGATGGAGAAAATTTTTAATGTGACAACTATTGAAAATTAATATTTTATCTTTTTCTGATAAAATAATTTATTTAAATATATTATTTTAATAATATATTAACGGTAATATTTTTACAATGAATGTGGGATATATGAGTATATGAGGAGAAAGAGTATTTTTGTGGCATTAAATATTTAACATATATTTTGGGTGTTGGTGGACACAATTCTTGACCGAAAATTGATTATAGATTGTAAAATCGCTCGTTTGTTGATTTCGGTCAATTTCTGTTTGGAATTTGAAAAAATTTTCTTCTGCAAAGTTGTAGAGAATTGAAATTCCTATAAAAACTCGCGAGATTCTAATTTTTTGATAAAAGGGCTATTTATTGTGAATTATTGAAGTTCCGGAGTTCCGAAATAATTAATTTTTGAAAGTTTTAATTATTTTATTTAAGAAAAACATTTTTGTGGTTGTTGGCACATGGGTGGCTGATGTTTTTTTTGTTCAAAGATGGCTGATGGCCTTCAAAATTGGTTGGTGAAGGTTGGTGTGGAATAAGAAAAATAAATAATATATTTTATTATTTTAGTCTCCTTTTTATGTTTCTAAAGATTTTCCTATAAATAGAGGGCTAAGTTAGAATTGAAAAACACACCAGAAACTGAAGTTTTCTCTCTATTTGTCTCTCTATATTATCAAGTATATTCTTGTATCTTGAGTGTTGCTATACGGTGCAAGTTCGTTCAAATAAGTTATTCCAAATGTAAATACCGCTTTTTTCGAGGTAATGGATTTTAAGGGTTGTTATGTTTTCCATGTTTCGTAACTTTTCAGACCTTCAGAAAATTCTGGAAAAATTTGAAATGATAATATGATGAGTTTTATTGATTGTGTCCAAAAATGGTGATTTTTGGATGTACAGATTAAGAGTTATGAATTTTACGGGAAAAGACTATTTTAAAAGTAACCGCTTATAACTCCTTGTGGTTAACTCCAAAATTGATGAAATTTTTATTGGAAGTACATCTATATTATATAAGTATACTCTGTAAATTTTGGAATTTTTGGATAAAAGTACAATTTATGATAAATGTTTAAATATTCGGTGGTTTTGGCCATGTGAAAAATAGTAAATGACTTTTAAAAATTCTGATAGAAATATATGTTCAATATAGGACTATATTCTGCTAAATCCCAGAAAAGAAATATATTAGGAACTGATTTGTTATTTTTCATGAAAATAGACTAGTTATGAGTAAATGAATTAAATATGTTATGTGAGGTAAGAAAATTAGAAAATAGGATTTTATAGCTTGAGAATCCTACATGAGGTATATGCAGATTTTTGATGAGGATTTTGGTTATTGGTGATGAAATCTTATGAGTTTGGCATTTTAGAATGATTAAATGCATTATTTAGTAAAGTGTAAAAAATTAAAATAAATTGTTAATAAGCTTAAAAAAAAATATTATTCTTTCAATATCATTATATCGAAATATTGGTATGGATTTTATTATGGAATTTCTACCTTTTTGAGTCGGGTTTACTATTCATGAGATACTATTCACGAGTTACTATTCATGAGTTACTATTCACGGTTACTATTCATGAGTTACTATTCATGATAAAAATTGGTTTCTTTTTATAACCAAATTATAGTTGATTTATGAATATTACTCGAGATTAAAACTATATATTGATTATATTGATTTTATTATCATATATAACATTTTTATAACCCCGATGTTGAAATTCTCTTTCACCTGAGTGTAAAGATGGATAGATTATTGGTATGATCATGACTAGGGTTCTCTTTGGCCAAGAAGAAAAAGTTGAATTGTGGATCGGTATGATCATGACCATTGAATTTATAATTGAATATCTTTAGCTTAAGTGCAAAGGTGAATTAATCAACATGGTTATAATAATTGTTTATATAAATTCAAAATGATTATATATTTCTTTGAGATATTAATATATTTGGCCAGTAATGCAAAAGATGACTTGTTGTTGAATATCTTTGGCATGTAGTGCAAAGATGAACTGTTGATGAATATCTTTGGCCTGTAGTGCAAAGATGAATTGTTGATGAATATCTTTGGCCCGTAGTGCAAAAGATGAATTTATTAGTTTGATTATGAACATGAATCGTGATTTGGTATAACCATGATCTTTGATGTTTCGTGTGATGAAAATTATCTTTTCCCCGGATGAGAAAAGGAATTTAGAACAACAATTACAATTATGAGTTATTCATATGATTGTGATGATGAAATTGTTGATTGATGTTACAGAAATAAAACATTGTTGGTGGACTTTTAACATGAAGAAGATAATAGACTTTATAGTCTATTTGACTCTTCTAATGGATTGCTTCATTCACACGCAACTATGGTTGAAAAGTTTTATCATCTACCATATGTTCTAAATCTCTGATTTATTACTGATGAAGACTATTGATAATTTATTTATCTTTAGTCATAATATTCTTTACTGAGCTAGTTGTGCTCACCCTTTTGCTTCACAATTCCTTTCAGGTAATAAAAGTGTAGCTGGGTCGAGTGGGGGATAATAGGGAATGAATCGGTGGTCTATAGTCAAATTTGAGAGGTGAGGCAAACCCAACGTTGGAAGGGTGTTTTGTCACTATCATACAAGATGTCTAATGACATACAACCTCGTATCATCATAAGACAGGGATGTGCTCATCCACTTGCTGAGTATATATACGAGCACTACCTATATAATCTTGGTGTTTGTTTGAAGTATAATTCTCAATTAGATAATAGTGGAGATAATGATATGTCAAGAGAAGACTTACCATTGGGAAGAATATGATAGTAATCTTCTTGTTTTTCTTTGGGGGTCTATTAGGTCAACCAAGGATAATTCTGCAGGCCATATGATATCTATCATAACCTGTACGCATGGTCTCCCATGTACGGTTGGTTTCTTGAGCACTTCCCAAAGATTTTAGTTTCTAAAACAGCTTTTTGACTATACCTTATGTAAGGTGTCACTTGTGAGGTGTGGTCCACTACTGGGACATGTGTCACATTTGGTATATATTTTGTATCCAAACTCACAAAGATATGTGTTGTTGTATTTTGCGACGACAATTGTTGTAATAAAGTTGTAGTTGTATTCTGCACTATGTATTTGGCGACTCGTAATGGGTTGGATTGAATGGACCTATTTTGGGGTCAATTATAATATCACCCAATACATCAAAATTTTTATATCTTTCCAAATCATATTCAAATCCAAATCAAAACAAGATATATAAAATTTCAAATTCTAGAAAATCAAATATTTCAAATTACAAAGGAGATCAAATCAAATACATAAAAAGAAACCGTACGGAATAAGATGGAGTAGAAATCTCTCATGACAAACATGACACATATAGATTGAAGACCCATTTGAAATAAATTAACAAACACGAATTATTGTTTCAAACCAATTTAAGAATTGACGTGTATTTTAGTATATGAATTAAAAATATATGCTCATTATTACAATTAATTTAAATTTCCAATCAAATGGTAAACTTGCAAGTCTAAAACAAAAAACTAATCATTTTCAAAACAAGAGTATTGACCTTCCACATGCAAAAACTTAGTGTATCACATTAAAGACATGACAATTTTCTCAATCTTTAAATTTGGCAATAGATCAAGTAACATGCTACTTCAAACTGAACTGACACTGAAGGAAAAGTAACTCGAGAACTTAATCAAATTCAAGAGGTCATTCCTAGTGATACCACAATATAGTTTGCTTTCAAATGTATAATAGCTGTAAGGGAATCAAGTCAAAATATATTACCATGCATTAGTTTGTTTGCCATCTCCAATAGTATCAATTAAAGGTGTGACACCCCCAAAATAGGTATACATCACCCATTCTGAGTTGTCAAATACAAGGTACAGAAATAACTACAACTTTATTGTTACAACATATAAACTGTGAGTTTAAATACGAGATATTGCCATCTGCACAATATCCACATACAAATAAATCCTCATCATAATTATTGATACATTATTTTACAAAAATGGTGAGGACTACTAAACAACTCTCTAAAACCATCATTCCATACCCCGGCTCATACTCGCTACATTCTCGCATCCCGAGAAGAAAAAATGGAATAAAAAGGAAAAGGGTGAGCTCAACTAGCCCAAGAAGAATATTATGACTAAGATAATATACAACAAATTATCGTTAGTCTTTAACAGGAAAAGATTTAATAGAATACAATAGACAACAAGTTTTAAATCAATACTGCAATGAAAAATATTAATTCATGAAAGAGTTACGTAGAGGATGAAATCTACTAATATCTATGAATTTAACGATCCATCATCAATATTTTTATCCTCAGTAACATCAATCAATATATATCTCAAATCATATATTCATCCTTGCACTACGTGCCAAGGGACATTCACTAGTTAATCATGTTCATCTAAACACCTGTTCATCTTTGCACTACGGGCCAAAGATATTCATCGAAATCATTCATCTTTGGACTACCAGGCCAAAGATATTCATCGGAAACAATCATCTTTGCACTACAGGGCCAAAGATATTCAATAATATCATCATTTAAGACGGAGGATGATGAAAAATATTTTTTTTTTAAAGAAACGAATCCAGTGAAACAAAATGACAAGGATTAAGGATTAAGGATTCGTACTTTTGTTTTATCCACGTCCAAAAATACCTCAAAAATAATCATAGTGGTGTAAAATTCAAGAATGATCAAAACATGGATACAATCAAAACTAGTATCCACAATAGATATTTTGGACGAAAAGGAAAATTTTCATTTTTCGATGAATAGTCTTGAGTATTCGTGAATAATAATCAGATATCGTGAATAGTCTTGATCGTAAATAGTAACTCAAACACCAAAAGTTCCAAATTTGATAAAAACTTGGATCAATATTTCAAAGATAATGATATTGAAGAAATAATATCATTACGAGAAAAAAAATATCCCTTACCTCGGAAAGACAATCTTAACCTGGAATCTTGGATATAAAGCTATAACTTGAACTTTCACCGTATAGAAATACTCAAAGTATACTCAAAATACTCACAAGAATACGCTCGATAATATAGAGAGAAAACTTCAGATTTTACGTGTGATTTTCAATTCTAACCTAAGCACCTATTTATAGGAAAATGCTTTAACACCAAAGCGAGAAAATTTAATAAATTAATAATATTAATTTTCCACATCTTCCTACGCATACTAGAAATCTGAATTCAGCCATCCTAACACATGTTAAATGAGTCCCAACAATGAAAAAAAACGTTTTTCGTAATTAAAATTATTTTAAACTTCCAAAAATTAATTATTTCGGAGCTTTGAAACTTCAATAATTCATAATAAATAGCCCTTTTATCAAATAATTCGAATCTCGCGAGTTTTTATAGGAAATTCAATTCTCTACAACTTTACAGAAGAAAGTTTTTCCAAATTCCAAACAAAAATTGACCGAAATCTACAAACCGGGCGATTTTACAAGCTATAATCAAATTTCAGTCAATAAATGGGGTCCACCGACATGTTTAACATGTTTTAAACATTTATTGCAATAAAAATACTCTTTCTCCTCGTATACTCATATATCCCACATTCGTTGTAAAAATATCACCATTATTATATTATTAAAATATAATATATATATATATATATATATTTAAATGAATTATTTTATCAAAAAAAGATAAAATTTCAATTTTCAACAATTGTCACGTTAAAAATTTTCTCCATCTATATCCACATAAAATCAATATTTTCCTCATCATATGAATCAATAATTAATTATTCACAAATAATATTACAGAATCACAATATTGACAATCGAGTGCCTCACAGGAAAGAGGGGGCTTTCCAATAAGAATTTCTCCTTACTGGCGCTCAATTAGGTGACCAAAACTCTCATTAGACAGAACTTTCTAGACATTGCCAATAATGTTATCTAATAATATTATTCAGATAATATGAATTATTGCTTCGATAATAAAAAATACTGTGTAATGACAATTATTGAAACAACAGCAATATAAAATATCAACGCAACAATTATTGAACCAATAAAATCTTCGAATAAATTCATCATAACCATTATTGAGTAGTGCCTTCTTACGTAAGAGTCAATAATTGGTGCAATACCATGTCTTCTTGTCGCGGCAAACGCCATTCGTGTGTTTTAACCACCGTATTCCAACAAAGGTAAATCTAGAATAACTACGCTCAGTATTATTTTTAAACAACTTATATTTGTCATTTTCTTCCTCCAATCGCTTTCCGTTATGGGGCCCACATATGGTCACTACCGTCAGCATTTAATATTCCCGACAGCATTTGAATATTCCACGACCAAACGAATATTCCCCGACAACAATGAATATTTTATAACCACTTGCTTATTTTGAAATATTTGCGTGATTTTACCCATAACTATCCACATTAATCACATCAACCCTTACTATTTCAAAATAATAATTAGAGGAAATTAAATTTTATTTATTAATTATTTGGGGTCTTACAACCTCCCTCCTTATGAAATTTCGTCCTCGAAATTGACATACGACTGGTGTTTCAAAAGATGAGGATACCTCGCTTTCATTTCATTTCCAATTTCCGTGTCATTTCTTCTATAAGATGGTTCCTCCACAAGTCTTTAACTTGTGGTATGACCTTCATCGTAGTAGGACATGCTCCTTCCTATCCAAGATCTTGACAATACCTCCTCATACGTTAAGTCTTCACTATCTCGTCCTGGTTCTAACTCAATAACGTGGTTCGGGTCTTTCACATATTTACGAAGTACAGATATGTGAAACACATTATGAACACGAGACATACTTGGAGGTAAAGCGAGTCTATAGGCTACATTTCCTACTCGGTCAAGAATTTGAAATGGACCAATAAATCGTGGATTGAGCTTTCCTCTCTTCCCAAATCTTATAACTCCCTTCCATGGGGCAACACGCAACAATACATGATCCCCTATACTAAACTCCACGTCCTTTCGATGAAGATCCGCATAACTCTTTTGTCGATCCTGTGCCGTTTGTATGCGTTGTCTAATCATTTGGATCTTTTCTGTGGTTATACGTACCAACTCAGGTCCCAACAATGTTTCTTCACCCACCTCGTCCCAACATACTGGAGAGCGACATTTTCGTCCATATAATGCTTCGAATGGGGCCACACCTATACTTGCCTGATAACTGTTGTTGTAGGAGAATTCCAACAATGGTAAATACTTATCCTAATCGCCTTGAAGTCTAGGACACGAGTCTTAATAAATCTTCAAGAGTTTGAATAGTCCTCTCGATTGTCCGTCTGGTTTAAGGATGGTATGCCAATCAATCGTAAATCCGTACCCATAGCTTTTTGCAAGCTAACCCAAAATCTTGAAGTGAATCTTGGGTCACGATCCGAAACTATAGATACTGGCATGCCATGCAACCTCACAATCTCATTTACATACATACTAGCAAGACGTTCAAGAGAATAAGTCTCCCATATCGGCAAAAAATGTGCAGACTTAGTTAATCTATCAACAATAACCCAAATAACATTTATGCCTTGAGAAACCGTGGGAAGACCCATAACGAAAACCATGGTAATGTGTTCCCACTTCCATTTCGGAATCTCAAGTGGTTGCAATGGTCCCTTAGGCACTTGATGCTCCGCCTTTACACGTTGACAAGTTAAACATGTTGAGATAAACTTTGCAATCTCTCTCTTCATATTGTTCCACCAAAATGTATATCGAAGATCACGATAAATTTTAGTACTTCCAGGATGGATTGCAAATGGTGTATTGTATGCCTCCATCATGATCTTGTACTTTAAATCAGAATCGTTAGGAACACAAAGTCTGGAGTGGACTCGAAGTATTCCTTCTTCATCAATTCTCGCTTCCGGAATAGCACCTTCTTGTACTTTCTTCTTCATATGCATCAGCTCCGGGTCGGTGGCTTCATCTTAGCATATAGCTTGTTTTCACGAAGCCTTTGTAGTACCAGCTTCAAATGGTGCTCATGATCTTCACGACTTTTGGAATATATGAGGATGTCATCAATAAAGACAACAACGAATTTATCCAAATATTCTTTGAATACTCGATTCATCATATCCATGAAAGCCAGGAGCATTAGTCAATCCGAAAGACATAACTAAGAATTCATAATGCCCATACCGAGTTCTCGAGGCGCTTTGGAATATCCTCGATTCTAATTTTCAAATTGATGATATCCGAATCGAAGATCGATTTTTGAAAAGAATTGTGCTCCTTATAATCGGTCAAACAAGTCATCAATACGAGGTGGAGGATACCTATTCTTGATGGTGACATGGTTCAATTCCCGATAGTCAATACAAAAGTCGCATACTCCCGCCTTTTTTCTTCTTTACGAATAAAACAGGAGCACCCCAAGGAGATGTACTAGGATGAATGAAACCGATGTCCAACAATTCCTATAGTTGGACCTTTAGCTCCTGAAGTTCAATAGGAGCCATTCGATATGGGGTTTTAGAAATGGGCTTTGTACCAGGTTCAAGGTCAATAAAGAATTCAACTTCACGTTCTGGGGGTAGACCGGGAAGTTCTTCAGAAAATACGTTAGGAAAGTCAATAACAACAGGAATATTATTCAAATTTAACATGTCTTTATTCAAATCCATAACATGGGCTAAGAAAGCTTGACATCCGTTTTTTAATAAACGAATAGCTTTATGATTAGATATGATAGTGATTGATTTTAATGGTTTAGTTGCTTGAATTCGTACAACAGGTTGTTTAGGAATATGAAAGCTAACAACCTTACGAAAACAATCAATTTTGGCATAATGAGTAGTTAACCAATCAATCCCTAAAATCACATCAAAAGCAAGTATCTTTAAAGAGATAAGGTCAACAGGTAAGGTGATGGTGCCAACTTGAATCAAACAAGATTTATAAACAATGGATGTGATGAAAGTTTCTCCTAACGGAGTTTCCACAGATAGGTCAAAGTCTAATTTTTCCGAAGTCAAATTTAAACGTTGAGCACAAGTAGGAGAGATAAATGAATGGGTAGCACCGGTATCTAGTAAAGTATAAACTTCACAAGAATTTATAAATAGCTTACCCTTGATCACCTCGTTTGGGTTCCTCGCATTTTGACCAAATCACAACAAACGCCTTCCAGAACCGCTTGACTTTGACTTTTACGGGGACGATCTTTTGAGTCACCGTCCCCGGCTTGAACTAGGTTTCGCTCACTGCGTCTCGATCGAGCGATATGTCCTTCCTTTCCACAATTATAGCATACCGAATCATTGGGCGGTTTGGTGATATGTCCTCTTTCCCATTTATAGCATATGACCGGTGGTCGTTCTCCTCCTTGGAACCAGATTCTTTCTTTGGCACCGTCGTCTTCATATGGTCGTTGTTGAATCTCCTCTTTTAAAATCTCCTCCCGACTCGCTTCTTCTATTTTCATGGCCATGATTACCACCAGAGTGGTTACCATTTTTTCCGCTTTTTCTTTCTCCACCGGTTATTGTTGTTTTGTTGATCGCTATCTCCTAGATGATCCTCGATTGTGGTACCTCGGTTGACCGTACTCGTTATCTCGCTTTCTAACAATTGAGCCCTCATTAACAACATCCCGAATAAAGAGAAAATTTATGAGAGATGAGATCTTGGCGTATCTTAGGGTTTCAAACCTCTTAGAAACATCCACGTCATAATGCTCCTCATTCTCCACCAAATGAGGTGCAAACTCGATAACTCGCAAACTTCGCCGTATTGAGACACCGCCATGTTGTTGTTACTGCTCCAGTCTAATAAACTCCACTTCCTTCATATAACGAACACTTTCAGGAAAGTATTTGTCATTAAATAGTTTCTGAAACGTCTCCCAAGACATGCTGAGTGCGGCTGGATGGGTACGCTTCACAGACTCCCACCAGTAGTCTACCTCGCCACGGAACATAAAGGTGGTGAATGGAACCTTCTGTTCCTCCGTGCATCCCAAGACATCGAATATCTTGGTAATTTGCTTGACCCATGTTTTCGCCATGATCGGATCAAGCTTTCCCTTAAATTCTGGTGGTCCCAACTCTTTGAACTGCTTGGCTGTGACAACCTGTGAATTGCTATCATTTCCTCCTATGTTTTGAACACGAGTCTCCCTCGTCTGATTTTGCATGAACTGCAAAAAGCTTCTAAACATCCCCTCGTTCATCATCTGCTCCGTGGTGTTGTTCACATGAGGAACATTTCCAGCCTGTTGCACGTTCTCCTCGTTGGTTAGTACAGGCGTCTCCACGGTCTCATTTCCATTGTTAATATTCTCAGTCGACATTCTCAAATACTGTCATAAAACAAGGGTAAATTAAGGAAATCAATATATCACATAATATCCCTATATACTGACCAACTAACAAATAAGCTTAGGTAGGACACACTAGCGAAGGATTTACTCGTCTCTCCCCTCCTAGTTCTATTGCATATCCCTAAGCTCTGATACCAACTGTGACACCCCCAAAATAGGTATACATCACCCATTCTGAGTTGTCAAATACAAGGTACAGAAATAACTACAACTTTATTGTTACAACATATAAACTGTGAGTTTAAATACAGATATTGCCATCTAGACAATATCCACATACAAATAAATCCTCATCATAATTATTCATACATTATTTTACAAAAATTGTGAGGACTATTAAACAACTCTCTAAAACCATCATTCCATACCCGACTGCATTTTCGCTACATTCTCGCCTCCCGAGTAGAAGAAAAATGGAACAAAAAGGAAAAGGGTGAGCTCAACTAGCCCAGAAAGAATATTATGACTAAGATAATATACAACAAATTATCGTTAGTCTTCAACAGGGAAAAGATTTAATAGAATACAATAGACAACAAGTTTTAAATCAATACTGCAGTGGAAAATATTAATTCATAGAAGAGTTACGTAGAGGATGAAATCTACTAATATCTATGAATTTAACGAAATCCATCATCAATATTTTTATCCTCAGAACATCAATCAATATATATCCGAATCATATATTCATCCTTGCACTTCTGTGCCAAGGACATTCACCATTAATCATGTCATCTAAACACTGCTCATCTTTGCTAACGGGCCAAAGATATTCATCGAAATCATTCATCTTTGCACTACGGGCCAAAGATATTCATCAGAAATCAATCATCTTTGCACTACAGGCCAAAGATATTCAATAATATCATCATTTAAGACTGAGGATGATGAAAAATATTTTTTTTTTAAAGAAACGAATCCAGTGAAACAAAATGACAAGGATTAAGGATTAAGGATTCGTACTTTGTTTTATCCACGTCCAAAAATACCTCAAAAATAATCATAGTGGTGTAAAATTCAAGAATGATCAAAACATGGATACAATCAAAACTAGTATCCACAATAGATATTTTGGACGAAAAGGAAAATTTTCATTTTTCGATGAATAAGTCACGTGATTCGTGAATAAGATCAGAGTATCGTGAATAGTGCCGTATACGTAAATAGTAACTCCGACACCAAAAGTTCCAAATTTGATAAAAACTTCAGATCAATATTTCAGCATAATGATATTGAAGAAATAATATCATTACGAAAAAAAATAATATCCCTTACCTCTGAAGGCAGATCTTACTTTAACCGAATAATGGATATAAAGCTATAACTTGAACTTTCACCGTATAGAAATACTCAAAGTATACTCAAAATACTCACAAGAATACGCTCGATAATATAGAGAGAGAAAACTTCAGTTTCTGGTGTGATTTTCAATTCTAACCTAAGCATCCTATTTATAGGAAAATACTTGGAACACCAAAGCAGAAAATTTAATAATATTAATTTTCCACATCTTCCTACGCATACTAGAAATCTGAATTCAGCCATCCTAACACATGTTAAATGAGTCCCAACAATGAAAAAAAACATTTTTGTAATTAAAATTATTTTAAACTTCCAAAATTAATTATTTTGAGCTTTGAAACTTCAATAATTCATAATAAATAGCCCTTTTATCGGAAAATTCAATCTCGCGTGTTTTTATAGGAAATTCAATTCTCTACAACTTTACGAAGAAAAAGTGTTTCCAAATTCCAAACAAAATTGACCGAAATCTACAAACCAAGGCGATTTTACAGTTATAATCAAATTTCAATCAATAAATGGGGTCCACCGACATGTTTAACATGTTTTACACATTTATTGCAACAAAAAATACTCTTCCTCCTCCTCAGATACTCATATATCCCACATTCGTTGTAAAATATCACCATTATTATATTATTAAAATATAATAATATATATATATATATTTAAATGAATTATTTTATCGTAAAAAGATAAAATTTTAATTTTCAACAATTGTCACGTTAAAATTTTTCTCCATCTATATCCACATAAAATCAATATTTTCCTCATCATATGAATCAATAATTAATTATTCACAAATAATATTACGAATCACAATATCGACAACCGTGCGCCTCACAGGAAAGAGGGGCTTTCCAATAAGAATTTCTCCTTACTTGCTCGCAATTAGGTGACCAAACCTCTCCTTGAGGCGACGTAACTTTCTAGACATTGCCAATAATGTTATCTAATAATATTATTCGAGATAATATGAATTATTGTTTCGATAATAAAAAATACTTGTGTAATGACAATTATTGAAACAACAAAGATATATAAAATATCAACGCAACAATTATTGAACCAATAAAATATCTTGAGCAAGAATTATCGTAACCATTATTGAGTAGTGCCTTCTTACGTAAGAGTCAATAATTGGTGCAATACTGCAGGTATCTTCTTGTCAACAACGCGTATTCATCGTGTTTTAACCACCGGGTATTCCAACAATTAAATCTGTAACAACTACGCCGTTATTTTTAAACAACTTATATTTGTCGCTTTCTTTCCTCCAATCGCTTTCAGTTATGGGGCCCACACATGGTCTGGCTGTCGTCATTTAATATTCCACGACCAAACGAATATTCCCCAACAACAATGAATATTTTATAACCACTTGCTTATTTTGAAATGTTTGCGTATTTTACCCATAACTATCCACATTAATCACATCAACCCTTACTATTTCAAAATAATAATTAGAGGAAATTAAATTTCATTTATTAATTATTTGGGGTCTTACAAAAGGAGTAACCACGCTATCAATTCATCCCTGCAACATTCCACATGCAAAAACTTAGTGTATCACATTAAAGACAGGGCAATTTTCTCAATCTTTAAATTTGGCAATAGATCGAGTAACATGCTACTTCAAACCGAATCGACATCAAGGAAAAGTAACTCGAGAACTTGATCAAATTCAAGAGGTCATTCCCAAAGGATACCACAATATGGTTTGCTTTCAAATGTATAATAGTATGTAAGGGAATCAAGTCAAAATATATTACCATGCATTAGTCATTTGCCATCTCCCAAGTAGTATCAATTAAAGGTGCAACCACAATATCAATTCATCCTCGCAACATTAAATTCAGCAAGAATGAGATAGCTAACCATATATTAGTTTGATTTTTCATTTTTAATAGGAAATTCTTTTGATGGGAGTCCGAATTCAAGTGGCTTATATTAGTCTCTATAGTATGAAAGTAAAGTGAAGAAAAATATGAAACACTTGAAGATGGAACTTACTGCGAAAAAAGCAAAGCTAATAAAGAACATAAAGAAAACCAATGAATTTCATTTATCTACTACTACAAAACCCATACGTTAGTTTTGGAAATCAATACTATACAACTACAAAGAACAAACTGTGACAAATATCATATAAATAATAACAAGACACTACAAAGGTCAAAAATAAATGTGACATTATATCTTATTTCACGGGAAATATAAAATCATAGTTCAGTTCATTTCTCAAATCAGATAGACTATTAATGACAAACAATTACAATATATGTGACGCCCCCAAAATAGGTATACAACACCCATTATGAGTCGCCAAATACATGGTACATAAAGCAAACTACAACTTCAATAATACAAATGTCGTGTGAAATACGACAATACATATTGTGAGTTTAAATACAAATATTGTTTTCTAGACAATATCCACACGCAAATAAGTCATCATTACAATTATTCAAACACTATTTTATAGAAATAGTGAGGATTGCTAAAATATCTTCCTAGAACCATCACTCCATACCCCGACTCGATCCTGCTATGTTCTCACCTCCCGAGAAGAAAATGGAACAAAAAGGAAATGGTGAGCTCAACTAGCCCAAGAAAAAGAATATTATGACTAAGATAATATACAACAAATTATCGTTAGTCTTCAACAGGAAAAGTCCGATAAAATATAATAGACAACAAGTTTTAGATCAACAAATGCAACTAAACAACAATCCATTAGAAGAGTCACGTAGAAAAAGAATTCTACCGCCTTCTAAGGTTTAAAAGTCCATCATCAATATTTTATCCTCAGAACAACAATCACTATTCATCTTTAATCATCTTTTGCACTACAAGCCAAAGATATTCAAGATCACCAGATTGGTCATGTTCATCTCAACACTGCTCATCTTTGCTACTACTGGGCCAAAGAGATTCATCGATTTAATCATTCATCTTTTGCACTACGTGCCAAAGATATTCATCAAGTATCACCATTAAGGACTGAGGATAACGAAAAATATTTTAGAGAACGAATCCAGTAAGACAGAAGGACAAATATTAGGGATTCGTATTTCGGTTTATCCAAATTCAATAATACTCCATAATAACCAAGTGTGAATTAGAATTCACAAATAAAGATCAAAACATGGATACAATCAAAGATAGTAACCATAAAAGACATCTAGAAGAAAAGAAAAATTTTATTTTTTGGGTGAATAATCTTCAGTATTTGTGAATAGTCTTGATATCGTGAATAATCTTAGTATACATGAATAAGAACCTCCGACACAAAAAGATAGAAATTTCACAAAAAAATCATCTTCACGCTTCGTGAATAAGACTCATGAATAAGAACTCATGAATAGTAACTCGTGAATAAGAACTCATGAATAAGAACTCAGGCATGAAAAAGTTCCAAATTGATAAAAAGTTCGAACAATATTTCTAAGATAATGATATTGAAGAAGATAATATCATTTAAGAAGAAACAACATCCTTACCTCAAAATAACCGTATTTCCGATTTGAATTTCGGATATAGTCTTTGATAGAACTCATGACCGTATAAAGCAACACTCAAAGTATACTCACAAGAATACGCCGATAATATAGAGAGAGAAGAGAAAAACTTTGTTTACGGTGTGATTTTCAATTCTAACTTAGCCTCTATTTATAGGAAAATGTTAGAACGCATAAAGGAGACTAAATTAATAAAATAATAATATTCTTTCTAACTTCCTTAGCAAATTCTTTGGTCAAAAAACATCACCACCCATGTGCCAACAACTACAAAAAACGCTTTTCTTAAATAAAATAATTAAAATTTCTAAAAATCAATTATTTGAACTCCTAACTTCAATAATTCACAATAAATAGCCCTTTTATCGTAAAATTCAAATCTCGCATTTTTATAGGAATTTCAATTCTCTACAACTTTACGAAGAAATTTTTTTCAAATTCCAAATGAAATTGACCAAAATCCATAAACCAAGCGATTTTACAATCTATAATCAATTTTCTATCAAGAATTGTGTCCACCGACACACAAAAACATGTGTTAAACATTTAATGCCACAAAATACTCTTCCTCCTCATATACTCATATATCCCACATTCATTGTAAAAAATATCACCGTTAATATATTATTAAAATAATATATTTAAATGAATTATTTTATCGTAAAAAGATAAAATATTAATTTTCAACAATTGTCACATTAAAAATTTTCTCATCTATATCCACATAAAATGAATATTTTCTTTATCATAATAATCAATAATTAATTATTCAAAAATAATATTACGTAATCACAAGATCGACAACCGTGCCGCTCCTGTGATGAGGGGCTTTCCAATAAGGATTTCTCCTTACTAAAGACGCAATTAGGTGACCAAACCTCTCCTTAGATGTAACTTTCTAGACATTGCCAATAATGATATCGATAATATTATTCAAATAATATGAATTATTGATCCGATAATGGAAAATATCGTGTAAAGACAATTATTGAAACAATAATAATATAAATATCAACGCAAAGAATTATTGAATCAATAAAATAATGAACAGTAATTACTCGTAACAATTATTGAGTAGGCCTTCTTTACGCATTTAATCAATAATTCAACAACACTCACAATCTGATACCGTCTGCTACTACGCAACCACGCGTATTATCAGTATTTTAACCACCGTGTAACCCAACAAAGCGGTTAATTCGGTAACAATTTATGCCGTTATTTATAAAACTCAATCTTTGTCGCTTTTCTTTCATCCAACCATTTTTCAAGTTATGGGGCCCACATGAATGATCATACTACTGTCAGTATTTGAGATTCCCGACAAAAAGAATATTCCACGACCAAACGAACCGATAATAATGAATATTTTATAACCACTTGCTTATTTTGTAAACTTTGCACATTTCACCCATAACCAAAGCATTATATCAAATTAATCCTTATTAATTTAGAATAATGAATAGAGAAAAATTTAATTTATTTATAATAAGTTGGGGTCTTACAACCTCCCCTCCTTATAAAATTTCGTCCTCGAAATTGACATACGTACCTGGTGTTTCGAACAGGTGAGGGTCCCTCGCTTTCATTTTCGATTCCAACTCCCATGTCATTTCCTCAATTGCATGGTTTCTCCACAAAACCTTAACTTGTGGTATAACCTTCGTGCGTAAGACATGCCCTTTCCTATCTAAAATCTCAACAGGTATCTCCTCGTATGTTAAATCTTCAGCTATCTCATCTGGTTCTAACGCAATAATGTGGTTCGGGTCTTTCACATACTTACGAAGCATAGATATGTGGAATACATTATGAACACGAGACATACTTGGAGGTAACGCGAGTCTATAGGCTACGTTTCCTATTTGGTCAAGAATCTCAAATGGACCAACAAACCTTGGATTGAGCTTTCCTCTTTTCCAAATCTTGTAACTCCTTTCCATGGAGCAATACGTAACAATACATGATCTCCAATATTAAACTCCACGTCCTTTCTATGAATATCAGCATAACTCTTTTGTCGATCTAGTGAGGTTTGAATATGTTGTCGAATTATTTGGATCTTTTCTGTAGTCATGCGTACTAATTCTGGTCCCAACAACTTTGCTTCTCCCACCTCGTCCCAGCATATTGGAGAACGACATTTTCGTCCATACAACGCCTCAAATGGAGCCATGCCTATACTTGCTTGATAATCATTGTTGTAAGAGAATTCCACCAATGGCAAGTACTTATCCCAACTTCCTTTGAAATCTAGAACACGAGTCTTAATAGATCTTCAAGGGTTTGAATAGTCCTCTCGATTGTCCGTCTGCTTTGAGGATGGTATCTTTGAATCAATCAGAATTGTGCCCATAGCTTTCTGCAAGCTAACCCAAAATCTTGAAGTGAATCTTGGGTCACGATCCAAAACTATGGATATTGGCATGCCATGCAATCGCACAATCTTATTCACATACATACGAAAGCAAGACGTTCAAGGAATAAGTTTCTCGATATGTAAGAAATGAGCGGACTTTGGTTAATCTATCAACAATAACCCAAATCGCATCTATGCCTTGAGAGACCTTGGGAAGACTCATAATCGAAATCCATTGTAATGTGTTCCCACTTCCATTCCTAATCTCAAGTGGTTGCAATGGACCTTTTGGCATTTGATGCTCCGCCTTTACACGTTGACAAGTTAAACACCTCGAGATAAACTCCGCGATCTATCTCTTCATATTGTTCCACCAAAATGTATGTCGAATATCATGATACATTTTGGTACTCCCAGGATGGATTGCAAACGGGGTGTTGTGTGCCTCCATCATGATTCTATGCTTCAAGTCAGAATTGTTCGGAATGCAAAGTCGAGAGTTGAATCGAAGTATTCCTTCTTCATCGATTCTTGCTTCCGGAATAGCTCCTTCTTGCACTTTCTTCTTCATACGCATCAGCTCCATGTCCGTAGCTTAAGCAGTTTTAACTTTATCGATTAAAGTCGGTTCTACTCATATATCATCACGTGAGTCCCTAGAGTCTTTAACTCTATATCTATCATTTGTAAGTTATATGAAATGGGTCTTTGACAATATCTCACTCTTACTCGTATACGATCTTTTACTCAACACGTTAGCTACCACGTTCGCTTTTCCAGGATGGTATGGTCAGAACATGTGCCAAAATGAGTCTCCTCTTGAGTTCTTCGAAGCTCTTCCCACATTCCTTGCTCCATTCGAATTTAATATCTCTACGAGTCAGCTGCGTTAATGGAATAGTGATTCGAGAATATCCTTCAACGAATCTCCGATAATAACAAACTAAGCCTAGAAAGCTACATATTTCGATTACCGACTTAGATTGCTCTCAACTGTGACTTATATCCCAACCTTGGATGACACGTCACAATGACACCTATCAGTTTAATATCGCACGAATATGGCGTCCCCTACGGAGAGTCTGGCTTCGGTGTATTCCACAAAAGAAGTCATAAGATAGAGGCTCGGGTATCAACTTCTATAGTTGGGTTTTTAACTCCTGAAGTTCAATAGGAGCCATTCGATATGAGATTTTAGAAATGGATTTTGTACCGGATTTAAAGTCGATACAAATTCAATATCACGCTCTGGGAGTAGGCCAAAAATTCTTCAGGAAATACGTCAGGAAATTCACTAACAACAAAAATATCATTCAAATCTGACGTATTATTGTTCAAGTCCATAACATGGCTAAGAAAGCTTGACATTCATTTTTCAATAAACAAATAGCTTTGTGGTTTGATATGACAGTGTTTGACTTCAATGGTTTGGTTGCTTAAATTCGAATAACAGGTTGCTTAGGAATATGAAAACTAACAACCTTACAAAAACAATCAATTTGGCATGATGAGTAGTTAACCAATCAATCCTAAAATCACATCAAAAGCAAGTATCTTTAAATAGATAAGATCAACAAGTAATGTGATGGTGCCAACTTGAATCAGATAAGATTTATAAACAGTGGATGTAACGAAAGTTTCTCCTAACGGAGTTTCCACAGATAGGTCAAAGTCTAATTTCTCCGGAGTCAAGTTCAAACGTTGAGCGCAAGCAAGAGAGATAAAAGAATGGGTAGAACCGGTATCTAGTAAGGTATAAACTTCGCAAGAATTTATAATTAACTAACCCGTGCTAACTTCGTTCGGGTTCCTCGCATTCTGACCAGTCACGAAAAACGCTCTTTCAGGAACCGTTGACTTTGACTTTTCTGGGACAGCCTTTTGAGTCACCATCCCCGCTGGACTTGGTTTCGCTACAGTGCAATCTCGAGCGATATGTCCTTCCTTTCCACAGTTATAACATACCTTAAACTGTTGTGGGCAGTTTGGGCTGATATGTCCCTCTTTCCCGCATTTGTAACATACGACCGGTGGTCTTTCTCCTCCCTTGGAACCAATTGCTACTGGCGCTGACATCTTCACATGGTCGTTGTTGAATCTCCTCTTTTTAAAATCTCCTCCCGACTCGCTTCTTCTATTTTCATGGCCACGATTACCACCTGAGTGGTTACCGCCTTTGTCCGTATTCTTTCCTCCTCGCTGGTTATCATCGTTCTGATGACTGCTGTCACCGATATGACCCTGGTTGTGGTCCCTCGATTGAGTATACTCACTATCTCGCTCTAATAATTGAGCCCTGTTTACAACATCTGAATACAGAGAAAATTTATGAGATATAAGGTATTGACGAATCTCGGGTTTTAGACCTCTCAGAAACATCCGCGTCATACGTTCCTCATTCTCCACCAAATGAGGTGCAAACCTGGATAACTCTGCGAACTTTGCCTCGTACTGAGACACCGTCATGTTGTTCTGCTCCAGTCTAATAAACTCTACCTCTTTCATATGATTTAATACTTTCAGAAAGTACTTGTCATTGAAAAGTTCTCAAATCTTTCCCAAGACATGTTGAGTGCATCCGGTCAGATGCACGCTTCACGATTCCCACCAAGAATCGCTTCACCACGAAAAAAGAAGGTGGCGAATGGAACCTTCATTCTCTCCGTGCATCCCAAGACATCAAATATCTTGGTAATTTGCTTGACCCACGTTTACGCTTGATCGGATCCGGTTTTCCATGGAAATCTGGTGGTCCCAACTCTTTGAATTGTTTGGTAGTGACAAACCGCTACATTCTTATCATTTCCACCCGTATTTTGTACACGAGTCTCCTCGTCTCGATTTTGCATGAACCGCAAAAAGCTTCTAAACATCCCGTCGTTCATCATCTCGCTTTCGATTAAGCGTTGTTCACAGGAGGAACATTGCCACTTTATCGCACGTTCTCCTCGTTGGTGAGTACCGGCATCTCCACGTCTCATTTACTCCAACTTTAATATTCTCAATCGACATTCTCAAATTATTGTCATAAAACAAGGGTTAATTAAACAAATTAACATGTCACATAATATCCCTATATTATAACCTGGCCAACAAATAAGCTTAGGTAGGACACACTAGCGAATGATTACTCAACTCTCCCCTCTTAGTTCTATTCCCAGATCTCCACCAGAGATCATATCCCTAAGCTCTGATACCAACTGTGACGCCCCCAAAATAGGTATACAACACCCATTCTAAGTTGCCAAATACATGGTACATAAAGCAAACTACAACTTCAATAATACAAATGTCGTGTGAAATACGACAATACATACTGTGAGTTTAAATACAAATATTGTCTTCTAGACAATATCCACACGCAAATAAGTCCTCATTATAATTATTCAAACACTATTTTATAGAAATAGTGAGGACTGCTAAAACATCTTCCTAGAACCATCACTCCATACCCCGACTCGATCCTGCTATGTTCTCACCTCCTAAGAAGAAAATGGAACAAAAATGAAAGGGTGAGCTCAACTAGCCCAGTAAAGAATATTATGACTAAGATAATATACAACAAATTATCGTTAGTCTTCAATAGGAAAAAAGTCTGATAAAATATAATAGACAACAAGTTTTAGATCAACAAATGCAAATAAAATAAAGTAATCCATTGTAAGAGTCACGTAGAGAAAGAATTCTACTGTCTTCTAAGGTTTAAAAGTCCATCATCAATATTTTATCCCTGTAACAACAATCACTATTCATCTTTAATCATCTTTGCACTACAGGCCAAAGATATTCATTTTTATCACCAGTTGGTCATGTTCATCTCAACACCTGTTCATCTTTGCACTACGGGCCAAAGAGATTCATCAGTTTAATCATTCATCTTTGTACTACAGGCCAAAGATATTCATCAAGTATCACCATTAAGGACTGAGGATAATGAAAAACATTTTAGAGAACGAATCTATTAAGACAGAAGGACAAATATTAGGGATTCGTATTTCGGTTTATCCAAATTCAATAATACTCCATAATAACCAAGTGTGAAGTATAATTCATAAATAAAGATCAAAACATGGATACAATCAAAGATAGTAACCATAAAAGACATCTGGAAGAAAAAGAGAAAATTTTATTTTTTCTAATGAATAAGACCAGTATTTGTGAATAGTCTGATATCGTGAATAAGTAACCCCGACACAAAAAAGATAGAAATTTTACAAAAAAACATCTTCACGCTTCGTGAATAAGATCGTGAATAGTAACTCGTGAATAGTAACTCGTGAATAGTAACTCATGAATAGTAACTCCGACATGAAAAAGTTCCAAATTGATAAAAAGTTCAGAACAATATTTCGGCATAATGATATTGAAGAAGATAATATCATTTAAGAAGAAACAACATCCTTACCTCAAACTAACCGTACTTCCGACTGAATTTTGGTATAGTCTTGATAGAACTCGCACCGTATAGCAACACTCAAAGTATACTCACAAGAATACGCTCGATAATATAGAGAGAGAAAGAGAGAAAACTTTGTTTCTGGTGTGATTTTCAATTCTAACTTAGCCCTCTATTTATAGGAAAATGTTAGAACGCCAAAGGAGACTAAATTAATAAAATAATAATATTCTTTCTTAACTTCCTTAGCAGCCTTCTTTGGTCAAAAACATCAGCCACCCATGTGCCAACAACCACAAAAACGTTTTTCTTAAATAAAATAATTAAAATTTCTAAAAATCATTTATTTTGGAACTCCGGAACTTCAATAATTCACAATAAATATCTCTTTTATCAGAAAATTTGAATCTCGCGATTTTTTATAGGAAATTCAATTCTCTACAACTTTACAGAAGAAAGTTTTTCCAAATTCCAAATGTAAATTGACCAAAATCCATAAGCAAGGCGATTTTACGATTATAATCAATTTTCGGTCAAGAATTGTGTCCACCGACACACAAAACATGTGTTAAACATTTAATGCCACAAAAATACTCTTCCTCCTCATATACTCATATATCCCACATTCATTGTAAAATATCACCGTTAATATATTATTAAAATAATATATTTAAATGAATTATTTTATCAGAAAAAGATAAAATATTAATTTTCAACAATTGTCACATTAAAAAATTTTCTCCATCTATATCCAAATAAAATGAATATTTTCTTTATCATAATAATCAATAATTAATTATTCAAAAATAATATTACAGAATCACTGTGACACCCCCAAAATAGGTCCATTCTATCCGACCCATTCTGAGTCGCCAAATACATGGTACAGAAAACAACTACAACTTTATTACAACAATTGTCGTGCAAAATACAACAACACATATGCTGTGAATTTGGATACAAATATATATCAACTGTGACTCATGTCCTAACCGTAGACAGCACCTCATAATGACACCTTACATAAAGGTATAGTCGAAAAATGATTTAGAAATTAGAATCTTTGGGAAGTGCTCAAGGAAACCTTCGTACATGGGAGGCCATGCGTCTAGGTTATGGTAGATATCATATGGCCACAGAATTATCCTTGGTTGACCCAATAGACCCCAAAGAAAAATGAGAAGATTACTATCATATTCTTCCCAATGATGAGTCTTCTCTTGACATATCATTATCTCCACTGTCTCTAATTGAGGGTTATATTTCAAATAGACTCCAAGATCATATAGATAATCTTGGTAGATATACTCAAAGAAGTGGATGAGCACAACCCCATGCTATATATGATGACACGAGGTTGTATGTCATTAGACATCTTGTATGATAGTGGCAAAACACCCTTCCAAGTTAAATTCACCTCACCTCAACATTTATGTACCACCGTTCTATTCCCTTGTTATTCCCCGCTCACCCCCAATACACTTTTATTACACGAAAGAAATTGTGAAGCAAAAGGGTGAGCACAACTAGCTCGAGAAAGAATATCATGACTAAAGATAAATAAATTATCAATAGCCTTCAACAAAGAATAAATCGTAGATTTAGAACATATGGTAGATGATAAAACTTTTCAACCATAGTTGCAATGAACGAAGCAATCCATTAGAAGAGTCAAATAGACTATAAAGTCTATTATCTTCTCCATGTTAAAAGTCCACCAACAATGTTTTATCCTCAATGACATCAATCAACAATTCACATCCACAATCACATGTATAACTCGTAATCGTAATTGTAGTTCTAAATTCCTTTTTCTCATCCAGACAAAGATAATTTTCATCACCAAAACATCAAAGATTATGGTTATACCAATTCACAGTTTATGTTCATAATCCTACTAATAAATTCATCTTTGCACTACGGCCAAAGATATTCATCAACAAGTCATCTTTGTACTACAGGCCAAAGATATTCATCAACAAGTCATCTTTACACTACGGACCAAAGATATTCATCAATAATTGATCTTTACACTACAGGCCAAAGATATTCATATCTCAAAGAAATACATAATCATTTCAGAATTTATATAAACCATAATTATAACCATATATGTTGATCAATTCACCTTTGCACTTAAGCTAAAGATATTCAATTATAAATTCAATGGTCACGATCATACCAAATAACAATTCAACTTTGCACTTCTTCGCCAAAGAGAACCTATAGTCACGATTATACCAATAATCTATCCATCTTTACACTCAAGTCAAAGAGAAATATCATCATTAGGGTTATAAGAATGTTAAATATGATAATAAAATAATATAATCAACATATAGATTTAATCTTAAGAGTAAGATTCATAAATCAATGATTTCATAACACCTTAATCAAAATGTTATAAATCACTTAATAATCTCATAATCTAATATTATTAATACTACCACAATATTTTAATCATTTCTTAAACTTATAAACAATTTATTTTAATTTTTACACTTTACTAATAAATGCATTTAATCATCTTAAAATGCCAAACTCATAAGAGCTCATCACCAATAACCAAAACCCTCATCAAAAATCAGATATACCTCATATATGATTCTCAAGCCATAAAATCATATTTTCTAATTTTCTTACTTCACATAACATATTTAATTCATTTACTCATAACTAGAACATTTTCATGAAAAATACCAAATCAGTTTTAAAAATATTTCTTTTCTGGGATTTAGAAGAATATAGTCCCATATTGAATATATATTTTTCTCAGAATTTTTAAAATTCATTTACTATTTTTCACATGGCCAAAACCACCGAATATTCAGACATTTATCATAAATTGTACTTTTATCCAAAAATTCCGAAATTCACAGGGTATACTGATATTATATAGATATACTTCCAATAAAAAGTTCATCAATTTTGGAGTTAACCACAAGGAGTTATAAGCGGTTACTTTTAAAATAGTCTTTTCTCATAAAATTCATAACTCCCAATCTATACATCCAAAAATCGCCATTTTTGGAAACAATCTATAAAACTCATCAAAATATCATTTTAAATTTTTTCAGAATTTTTAAAGGTTCAGAAGAATTTCGAAATAATAACCCTTAAAATCCCTTTACTATCCTTACCTCAAAAAAGCGAAGACTCTCTGATCGAATAACGCCGAATCGAACTTGCTTGCCGTATAGCAAATACTCAAAGTATACTCAAAATACTCACAAGAATACGCTCGATAATATAGAGAGAAAAACTTGAGCTAAATGTGATTTTTAATTATAACCTAAGCACCCTATTTATAAGAAAATGCTTTAGAACACCAAAGCGAAAATTTATTAAAATATTAATATATATATATATATATATATATATATATATATATATATATATATATATATATCTTCACTCACACCTAGCATCAACCAATTTCAAAGAATTAAGCATGTGTTAAAGATGCCCACACATTAAAAAAACATTTTCTCAATTAATTAATTTAAAACTCCAAAAAATAATAATTAATTAATCCGAACTTCAATAATTCACAATAAATAGCCCTTTTGTCCTAAAATTGAATCTCTCTAAGTTTTTATAGGAAATTCAATTCTCTACAACTTTGCGTAAGAAAGTTTTTCTAAATTCCAAACAAAAATTGATCGAAATTCACAACCAAGCGATTTTACAAAGCTATAATCAAATTTCTATTCAATAATTGTGTCCACCAACACACAAAATATGTTTAAACATTTAATGCCACAAAATACTCTTCCTCCTCATATACTCATATATCCCACATTCATTATAAAAATATCACCGTTAATATATTATTAAAATAATATATTTAAATAAATTATTTTATCGTAAAAAGATAAAATATTAATTTTCAACAATTGTCACATTAAAAATTTTCTCCATCTATATCCTCATAAAATCAATATTTTCCTCATCATATAAATCAATAATTAATTATTCACAAATAATATTACGAAACACATTATCGACAACCGCATACGGTTCCTGGAAAGAAGGGCTTTCCAATAAAAAAATTTTCTTTATCTTGAAGCGCAATTAGGTGACCAAACCTCTCATTGATGAACTTTCTAGACATTGTCAATAATGCTATCTAATAATATTATTCAAATAATATGAATTATTGCTCTCGATAATGGAAAATACTTTGTAGTGACAATTATTGAAACAACAAAGAATATAAAATATCAATGCAAGAATTATTGAATAAAATAAAATCTTCTTGAATAAGAATTACTTGTAACAATTATTGAGTAGTGTCTTCTTACGTAAGAATCAATAATTGGTGCAATACTGCAGTGTCTTCGTGTTTTAACCAATTTAGTATTTTAACAAAGATAATCTTGAATAACTACGCTGTGGCCATTTATAAACAACTTATATTTGTCATTTTCTTCATCCAATCGCTTTTCGTTTGGGGCCCACACAAAAGGTCACACTGTCGTATTTGGATATTCCCGACAAAAAGAATATTCCACGACCCAACGAATATTCCCAAACAACAATTAATATTTTATAGTCACTCATGCGTATTTTTGAAAAAAATTTCATATATCACCCTTAACTTTAACTTTTATCAATTTAACCATTTACTTGAATTGTAATTATAAGAAAAATTGAATACTTTTATTTCATAAAATTCGGGGTCTTACAATCACAAGATCGACAACCGTGCCATTCCCAGATAGAGGGGCTTTCGAATAAGGATTTCTCCTTCTTGCAAGCCAAGATTAGGTGACCAAACCTCTCCTTGTATGTAACTTTGTAGACATTGCCAATAATGTTATCGATAATATTATTCAAATAATATGAATTATTGATCCGATAATGGAAAATATCTTTGTGCGATGACAATTATTGAAACAATAATAATATAAATATCAACGCAAAGAATTATTGAATCAATAAAATAATGAATAATAATTCATCGTAATAATTATTGAAGATTTGATGCCTTCTTACGTCATTTAATCAATAATTCAACAACATCAGGTAATACCGTGTGCTACTATGTAACCACGCATATTACTATATTTTAACCACCAGGTAACCCAACAGTGTTAACGGTAACAATTTATGCCGTTATTTATAAAACTCAATATTTGTCGTTTTCCTTCATCCAACCATTTTTCGTTATGGGGCCCACAAATGATCAAGGCATACAAAGTGCGGAGATTCCCGACACAAAAAGAATATTCCACGACCAAACGAATATTCCCCGATAATAATGAATATTTTATAACCACTTGCTTATTTTGTAAACTTTGCACATTTCACCCATAACCAAAGCATTATATCAAATTAACCCTTATTAATTTAGAATAATGAATAGAGGAAAATTTAATTTATTTATAATAAGTTGGGGTCTTACAATATAACATATTAGAGTCCCTTAAATATGTTATTCAGTGATATTCACCATGAATACGATGATAGCTTGATAGGTAGGAACATAGCAAATTTTTCAATAAATCTTTTAGCATGTGTAAAGAAAGGTATAAACACTGCAAAAGAAATATAAATATTAAAAATATCAATTCCCTATCTAAAAAACACATTTAAAAATATCAATTCCCTATAAAAAAAACACATTTAAAAATATCAAATCCCTATATAAAATTTTTTCATTATAATTTTATTATCACGCCACGCCACAACTATGCTAACAATTTTTCAAGGTTATAGGTAAACATGGAAGAATAACTTGAGAGCATGGAGGAGAAGGAAAAAGATGAATTGGGATAAGCATAGCTTTTATATGTCGTGCCTTTAGTGTAATGATATTTCTCACACACGCTTTGCCTCGTAGGGCTCACTCAGGCCACACCCACACTATATAGCAATGGATGGATGGAATTGGCTCCATTGGCAAGTGAATTAGTCTAGAGAAAAACAACCCTAAACAAAAAAAAGGCCAAAAGAAACCAAAAGTATTCTCGCTACGAAACTTTCCAACCAACTAGCCCTAGATGCTCTTTAGCAAATCAAGAAAAGAGAACATCTAGTTAAGAAGAGAGTATTGAAGTACACATCTCAAAGATTCGATGAGCAAAAAAAAACATTTCTTTATTCAAAGAGCACTAAATTCACTTTTATGTTTCCTCATGTGAAAGGTGTATCGATATTCAAGAAGATTGAAATGTATAACTATTCGATAACCAAAGTAAATAAATCAAGGATAAATGCTTCATATAGATATTCATAGGGGCATTCAACAACACAATTTTCTCGCTTTCAATTTACATTGGCAAACAACGACAAGATGCCAATTAAACCGGAGAATGCATATCGTAAACATTTTAGTTACATGGAATAGAGCTTGAATGCCTTCCAAGTAAAAGTAGCTTAAAATCAAAATTTCGATTTTGTGGCAATGACCGCATAACATCCTTGCTCTTGGATAAAACTTTAGCCTTCCAAGTAAAAGTAGCCAAAGTATTGGGAATGTGTCTTGTCTTGAAGTTAGAAAAGTATACTAATAAATTTATTTAAACCAAGAGATATTTTAATGTATTTCTTAACTGGTATGTATAAGCACAAGTGCACTTGTATTGATTTACTAAATGTGGTTTAGATCTGAATTACAATGGTTGCCTTTGACCGTCTCTTTTGTATACTCTCTGGCGGTATGATGAAGACAAAACTCACATAAGAGATGCTATTAAGTCGGGAAAGGCAAGACTACATACACTAATCTTTATTTGTGTATCTCATTACATACTTCATTCGGATTATATAATGTAAGTTTGTTTTTTTGTATCTTTTTAGATCATCATTGCATCAACATGGACGTTTGAAGACTTTAGAAATCGCTTATCCCCGAGAGCATTAGTTCCCCACCCAGTATCGAGATATTAATTTACTGTGTTTAACTTCTGTTTGCTTGATATCTTTACTCTTTTCTTTGTTTCCGGATGTTGACCTTGATACGCAACGTCAAATTTTCATTTTTATATTAAACATTTTTTTGTTTCTTGAAGGTGCACATACTTAGTAGTTTTTGATAATTGAATGTTGAACCTATGACTAGTTGGACCGATCATAGTTATTTAGAATTGTGATTTCATTAGAAATCTTTTTGGTAGTACTTTATAGATTTTTTCTTCAATAGAAAACAATAAACCCAATTTTTGTTCTTCCTAGTAATTTGTAAGTGATTGTTGAGTCGTTGACATTTATAGTTATGCGCTCCATAGTTTAGCATATTAAGTGACTCCGATTTTATATGGTAGCTTTGAATTTGTCTATATGGGTCACTCATGGTATCTTTTCACGCTATTGATGGTACGTAAGTTAAAATTTTGGTAAACCATATCTTAGACACGTCCCCATGATCTATCGTATGAAGATGGAACATGAGTCAAATGTTTATGTGGACTTTGAATAATTATGTAGATGAGTACAGGTTTATTGCAATACATAGCTATTGTTTGTCATTTGCGACCATTGCTGATTTTTCTCTTCAAGTAGTTTTACTTCCCAAATTTAGATGGGGTATCTAGCCAATTTTTAATTCCATCCAATGTACATTGTTTTGTATGGGTTTGTTTGAGTTTTCTTGCCATGTTATATAGTTTTTAGACATGTCTCATCATATATCTCAAGAGTGGTTTCACAATGCAACAGAATGGTCCGGCAAGAATATCCTCCATATGCCAACGGACCGGATATATAATTTCCAAAGATATCGCCAAATATATCGCCTCTCGTGTTGTTAAAAGAAGGATAAGGGTTTGTAAACCGTAAAGCTAATAATCTTTTACATCTATTATCAATGATGATTAAAGTTCTATTATCGAAGCATAGTTCTATGCTTCTTCTTTGGCGCTTCTTCAAGATGGAGGATGTGAGCATGGGAATGTGGGTTCAACAGATTCAACATCTCCACACTGTCCCAATACTCCCATAGTGGAAATTTTGCGATATGGGTGCTCGGAGAATTATTTCACCGCTCATTATTAATCTCCTAGTAAATGATATGTCTTTGGGACAAATCGGCAAGGGGTCAAGCTCGTTCTTGCTGAACTTTTAAAAAGAAAGCGATTTTCAACTACTGTGGATTGAAATTATTTTGCGACCATTTCGCTATTGCTAGAAATTCTTTCACCTCTTTGTCAAATCTTGCACATTTTATGTAGACGAATGGAGATTCTTTGCTTGAGTTTTTTTGGAATTTTTATTATAAATGATTTAGAGTATTCTCAGTAATTATTTTCACTCGTGTTCTTGGAGACGTGGGGATTGCCCAAATGTGGATGCCACCTAGAGTGAAGAAGCTAGTTGTATAAATTTGTGCCATTTTGTACTATTGTTATTATTTCCAAAATTCTTTTTGTAATATTACATATTAATATATTCAATTTAATATAATATTTGGGATGCTTAATATTCGAGATGCTTAATATTACGATCCGAAGCATTGGGATATTCGAGATATGCTTAATATTCTAGATCACCATTTATTCGCATAATATTTGGGCATACCATATTACGATCGATACCATTCATTCGCATAATATTTGGGCATACCATATTACGATCGCTTTTGAATAATATTTAAGGTCCGCTACCTTAACTAGCGCAGATTGATGTTTGAAACAAAGCCAAGGCGCGCGTTAAGCGGCGGGAGGAGGGTCAAATCTGTCCGAAAATTATGATTTATACGTCCCTAGTTCAACTAGCGGACGACGTATTACCATTTTTAATCCCAGCCATTAAATTATATAATGTGTGGTGGAGATGCTATTTGCCCAATTTTCATCCATAGCAAATACATGCTCTGGATCATTCCCCTATATATATATATATGGTAGGGCACTACCATTTTCACACATCTCATGAATAAAAACTACTCCCTCCATCCCAGATTATTTCCAACTCTTGTTTTAGAGTGCATGTCATAGATTTCAAGACTTGTAAAAAGTATATCAAATATATTGATTATATTATTTAAATATATATATATATATATATGTAATTATGGAGCCTTCTTAAAATCAATGTTGCATAAGAGCAACAAAAAATGTGGAACAAAGGGAGTATATGATAGCCATTACCATGCTATAACGATGATTAATATCTAGGATTCAAGTACCTTAGAGTAACTCCTATACTTTGACAAGGAGAATTTCCATGGCCCGAGGAACCTAGATTCATTAGTAATGTGAAAATTCTACAGTTAGTTGACAAATCAATACAATTGGACAAGGGCAATTAATGGATAAAATAATAAGGAGCAATGACACAAACATGATTTACCTTTTCAAATAAGCATTTGGGCTCGTGCAATTAAATTAAACTCATCAATATTTAGCCATGCATTAGTTTAAGCATCACCACATAATTTTTACAACAATTTACAATAATAAACAATGATCTTCCATAGAATTTCCTAACAATTTAGTTTCTAATTAATTATATTTCTTGTTACTAGTTTTGAATCTTTGGATTATCATACAATTTAGTGGACGATACCTCCAAGAAATACATTATCAGGACTTGTATTTTGCAATATCCTCATAACTAAGCCCTAAAGTGCTACTCGAACCTCTAAGGTGAGTGAAAAGGAATGTAGTTATATGAACCTAGGAGATGCATAATTCTACTTGGACGCACATAATGTCAGAGATAAAGGACTGCGCCATCATTTCGTAAGGCTTTGCAAAGTCAATCAAGCCTCTGCCGGGTATCCCATAAAAATTATACCGTAAATGCATTTCTTTAAAACAAAAAATGGGTTTAAATTTTGTGTTAATTGGATACTCAATTTGCTTCATTGAGGAAGTCCATTTCCAACTTAAGAGTCTACTAAAGTTCAATTACTTTAATATCAAGTAGTATTGTTGCTACTTGATTGATTTGTTGAACTCAAAATCACAATTGTTCAGTGATATTAATTTTCACTCTAAAAGGAAGGGCAAGATGCTAGTTCACATGGGTCATAGAGAAGACTAAGTCATGCTGAGAAGTTAAAAGTCCATACTAAATGAAGAAGATAATGTCCAATGGAGGAGGAGGAACAATTTGATTGAAGAAAATGAGAGAAGGAACTCGAGCATCACAAGCTTGTGTTTCCATTCACCAAGGTGTTAATGCTAAAGAATCGGATCGAGGATTGTAAAGAAACAAATTGTGAAAGAGCTCCCATATATGATGAGTATGTGAAGAATCATTCACCGAAGGTGATAATGCTAGTAACTGGATCAAGGAATGTGAAGAAAAAAAATAGTGAAAGAGCTCCTATATGTCAAAGAAAGAGCATACCATAACCTAATGTCAAAGAAACCATGCTTTGCAACATTTGCAAACAATGATAGAACAACACTTCATTATTGTACTCATATATATGAGAAACCAAAAGTTGCAATAACATTGAGTAATTAATAATTTCAAGAAATATGATTACTCATATTGATGATCTAGTATATTCGTATAAGTTAAATAAATAAAAATCTTCACAATTAAGTTATGTATGATGAGCTACAGATGAATCACACATCTGATACCCCCGCGCGTAGACCACCAGTCCAATCTTGATTGTAGCATAACAACCTTTTTTGAAGATCATTCTTGATTCCGCGAAAGGGAGCAAGCATTTCTTCCATGATAACTCAAAAGTTATACAATTACGGATTTTTTTAGTTCTTTTTACTTTTTTCCTTTTAACTTGACAAAGTACTAACTGATATGAGATGGGACTACAAATGACACACTCAAACTTCAAACTAAGGGTCTATTAAGATAACTATATGTTCATAATCAAACTAGAAGAAAGAATGGGGGATATGGGCACAATGACAAAGATTGCTTGATCATTACTTTCAATGTATAAATGGCCCTAGGTGAGGTCCATGAATTAGAATGTACAAGAATCAGAATAAAATTTTGGTATAACATACAAAGAATTATTTTAGTGAAGTTATAAAGAAGAATAAAAGAATAGTTAGTAATGAATGTGAATCAGATAAAGATAGGAATCTCAATCCTGCCTACTTGGATTCCAAAACTGAGTGAAAAATCAGTGATACTAGTGAATTAGATTCAGGAAATCAAGACTAACGAAACAACAAAAGCATCTCCAGCAACTAAGATATAAACTAGCGGTTGACTAAAGAAAAGTTCAGATCCATCAAATCTGAGCAGGATATGAATATGGAAACTTAGGGGATTTCTTGCTTTTATAAACATATTTGGAAAGAATCTAAAATTGGGTGATAATTTAGTAGTGTGACAAATTTAGCGAGCACATGCTCAATTTAGTTTACTCCCAACAACGCAGAAGCATATTTCCTCTTACACTTTTAAAAAGATATACCAATAATTAATAATAAATCTTGAAAAGAGCGGACTTTTATCACCGAATAATTACTCATAAATCACCAAGTATGAGGAAAAGTCCGACTGGAAAGTCTAGTCAACCCCTCATGAGTGATGACAAAGCCATTATAAGGAAGTTAATACAAATAATACTTGAGGTGGGCGATGATACAAAGTGTGGGTTAGGCTACATACTAAAATTATAAATAAATAATATTTAAAAATAAAAATAAAAACACATACTGGGATAGAGAGCAACATTTTGTGCTTTAAAGCTCTAGAAATTTTTGGAAGGTAAAAAGAAAGGCATAAGCGCATATAGAGAAAGAGGAGTTAAGGGACTTGAAAGGTAATTCAAATGACCGGCTTGAAGCTCAAAATTGAAAGTGTTGGACAATTGATACAGTTGATACAGTTGCAGAAGAGAATTAATTGAAAGTATTGGATAATTTTAAATCATACAAATACCATCCATGATGACATGTTAACATTTACTCTGAAATACAGATAGATTATGAAATATTTTGTTTAAATTCTTATTTGTACTCGAGGCATTTAAATGTTAAATGATATGCAAAACCACAAAAGAAAAAACAAATTCTAGAGCAGAAATAGAAATGCATACCAAATCACCATCTTGATTGTTCAAATTTCACGAAGAAGCGCTTTTGCTTTGGCGACCATTGCCATTGCAACCTTAACTATAACCGGGAGGCATATCATGCATCTCACCTAATATCGAGATACATCTTTTTTAAAAATGTTATTTTTTAGAAGCAACATCGATAAAGTTCATTTTATTAATGCCAAAAAAACAAAACCCTTGTTCTACTTTTTACTCCACCTTCACAAATTTCAAATCCACTCAGATACCAACCCCATGCATTTTTCCGACCAAAAATCACAAAAGCAACACTAAACAAAATATACCCACTTCATAGATATTCATTTTCACCAAACAATCCAATTTTTTATAAACAAACAAAATAAAATTCTACTAAATATAACTCCAAATGGGTCCTCCTCAATGTTCGATGTTACTAGAATCAACGCATATAAACAAGCCCAAGTTTTTACTTCCACTGAATAAAGAAAGGTTACATAATTCGAGAGTACACAATAAAGAAACTAAACCCAATCCTAAGTTTTTGCAGACACATAATTCATGAAGAATCTAAGTTACAAACATAGTCCATCATTTGAAATTGAGTTTCAATCCTAAACAATAACTATAGCATACAATATGAAAATCAGCATACAAGAAAACCTAATAAAATTGAATGTCTTATCTTGAACTAAATTTCCCAACTTCATGTCAGGCCAAAATAATCTTCAAAACAAAAGAAAATAAAACTATACCTACAAATCATTCAACCCCAAAATTTACTTTTTCTCACACGTGCACTGCATATCTGCATTCTTAAGGCTGAAATAGAACAATAAACAACAATGAGAAACTGTACCTAGCTTCAAAATTTGCTCAACTCAGCTTTTTAGAAAACCACCGAATCTGTTGCAAACAACATTTTATTGGATCTGCTTGGTTCTCTGATATTTCAAGTTTAAGAAAGTTAAATAGATTTAAGCCCAAAACACAAAACCCTCAGGCCCTAGCTGTTCTACTTTACTCCACACCCCGAGTCCACTGTATACCAACCCCCATGTATTTTGCTGACCAAAAACACAAAAACAACACTAAACAAAACTACCCATGTCATAGACCTCCATTTTCACCAAACTATCCAATTTTTTTAAAACAAACAAAAAAATCTGTTAAATATAACTCCAAATGGGTGGGATATATTTTTTGGCCTTGTTATAATCTCTGCAGAAAAAATAAGACTTCCAAGAAAATAAAATTACAAAAAGGAGTAGATATTCAAGAAAAGTTACAACAACAAATAAAAATCATATTTTCATACTCTGTAAAAAGGAGACTTCAATGGGTATGAGACAGAGTGCAACGAGTGGTTGAGGGAGACGAGTAAAGTAGTAAAACTGAAGACTAAAACTAGAAGATATATTATCAAAAATGTAAAATATCAATGGAAAATGAAGCAAACCACTAGAATCAATGCACATAAGCAAGCCAAAGTTTTATTTCCACCTGAATAAAGAAAAGTCACATAATTCGACGAAAGATACAATAAAGAAACTAAACTCAATCCTATGTTTTTGCTTGCCACTAACTAAATAAAGAAACGACACATAAATTACATGTATAGGATATTCAAGAAAGCCACATAATTCATGAATAAGTTGCGGCATAGTCCGACAAAAATTGAGTTACAATCCCAAAGAAAAACTATAGCATACAATATGAAATCAGTACCTTGAACAAAGCAAACTAAAGCGGATGAAAGCGTGGAACCAAATCAGACCCCAATCATGGAGCCTCCACTACGCTACCAAAAATCTCAAATAATACAACAGATAACTGGCCATCTTCCTAATAATTAATTGAAGATTAATATAATGCATCGCAAGCACTAATATATAAGTTAAGCACTAATATTTTAAATCTTGTTTACAATTGTTGTTGATAAATAATAATATTCAATAATTGCAATCAAAATGTGATCACAAGTCTTTTAAGTTTTAAGACAAATAAAATGGGCCAAGCAAAATAGGAATTGAGAAATTTGCAGTAAGGGATAATTTGAAGTCACTCTTATTAATAGCATTCAACGAAATGAGAAACCATATATATGCCTAAACTTGCATTGAATTCTAGATTGGAACATGGGAGGAATGCGTAATGATCATAGAGGTTTCCAAAATTTAATCCTTTGAGACAAGGATCTTCCCAAGCAAAGGGGAATTGTCACATATCTGGAGGTTAAGGGGAACAATTAGAATCAATTTGGAAAGACGGGCAACTGCAAGCCTTCATTGAAAATTCTTCTACTTATCTCTATTCCATAAACTGTAATTACTTACAAGTTGAGTGTAAAAGATTAGCTCCGTAAGAATAAGTGCTAGTGTTTATGAACAATTTTTCCAACCGATAACATCACACTACTAAACCCATAAGATGTCAACAAGGTCTATGCTGGATATGTACTTTATGTCACACATGCGACTACACTTAAGTTACAACAGAAATTTTCAGATTGATAAAATATTTGATGATGCATTGAACTTCATAGTCTCGATAAACCAACAAACCAACCCCCCGCCATCACACACAACTTAAATGAATATGTAAGCACGCTTGGCAGATTCAAGAGTGTTGCACAGCAGCATTGCTACTGTCATAGGTCCCACTCCAGGTACGGGGGAGATTGCTGAAGCGACCCTAATAGCTTCTTCATAGCAGACATCTCCCACAAGACGATAGCCATACTCACATTTGGGATCCTGCAATCAATTTTGTTTATTCAAAGAGAATGAATACCCAGTTTATGAAGCTAAAATCCTTTTTTATTTGCTTCTTTCCTTTTCCTTGATCAAGATAATTTTCTTTAATGGGCAGTAATAACAGTTTCATGCTATTTCTCTTTTGAACAATCCACTAGTAAGCTATTGAAAATATTGGGAATCCATGAAAAGTAAAAAAACAAGTGTTTACCTCAACTGAAATGTACCAACATCAACAACCACTGCACCTGGCTTTAACCAACTTCCACGAACTAGATTGGGAACTCCCACTGCTGTGATTACAATGTCAGCTTCACGACTAATCTCTTCTGGGTTCCTTGTGAACTCGTGGACAATGCTTACCGTTGCATGGTGCCTCTGCCCAACAATTTGAACAAATGCACCAGTTAAATCAATAACAGAAGCATTTATTCAGCAATACTGCAATACTATGAGATGTAAGAACAGAAGACTAAAAGAAAGATGGTGTCACCTGCAACAGCAAGGAAGCAGGTAATCCAACGATGTTGCCTCTCCCAATCACCACAGCTTTCTTCCCCATTATTTCTACATCAGACCTCAGCAATAACTCTATACAACCTTTTGGAGTGCAGGGAATGAACAACGGCTCCCTCCCCTGGATGGCTAGCATTCCCATGTTCAGTGGATGGAAACCATCTACATATTTCTCCAAACTCAGTGCATCCATTATCTTCCCCTCATTCAAATGCTGTTCACTCATTGTCAGTCATCCGTACATCGTCAACAACATTTCTTCCTACTTGGTAAAATCTCAATTACCTTGTACTCCCTCCGTCCAACTTTACTTGTACCATTTGTAGTGGCAGATATTTTAAGACGTGATAGAACATATTTATTTATATGTTTGAAAAAACATATTTCTAGATTACATTTCATAAATTTTAATATAGTTGAAAATAATATATATATAAACATATATGTGTGCTTTTGGGCATGCCTTAAATGAATGCTAAAACACGGTTACCAAGAACACGGATCAATTGGGTACACATAATGGGAAAAAACACCGCCAGAATGATATGGGTAGGCTTACTCCCATAGCAATTCAGAAAGCCAATATTTTTAAGTGCCCTCTACAATTTATATAGAGAAGAATTTAATAGTTTAAAAAAATAATAATAATAAAACAAAATAATTGAAGAGATCAGTTTGGTCCTTTCAAAAGTAAAACAAAGATGAGAGATAAAAAAACAGTTAACGTAAACACTGACCAACTAAATGTCTCTCAAACTTTGAAATAGAGATATCAACTATCCTCAATTTATACGTGGGTCATGGTTCAATTTAGAGCTCCACTACCACGATTGACAATGATAGCACCCAATACGGGGAACGCAGGGCATTAAGAATACCTTGCTAACACCGTGCTAAACACAAAAGAAAGGGCACAAGTAAATTTGGACAGAGACAACATATCAAAAGTCACTATAAAAGTATGTACTGAATCAATCTTGCTAAATATATTAAAATAACGGTACATAATTGTTGAGTGTCGAGATATGCCATATAGTGCAACTAAATTAAATGGTTTTAGCCAAATATCACATCAATATAGGGCAAAAGAGCCGCCCAACATAGTTTATGCTACCTAAATAAAAACATATTTACATCCTCTCAAATCTGTCGTCCCCCTTTTCTACACATGGTCTGACACTAAATGTAAGATGTTCTAAAACACACATTTATAGCCAATATTTTATATGTTTTTATTGTTGAAAACTTGAAATATATACATATATTTTGAAATTATAGAATATATCATATATTCATTCTTACAAATATGTTTCGCATGTCTTGTTATGGGTGCCACACATGTTCAAAGAAGGTGACAACAAAATTCAGACGGAGTTTAAGATGAGATCGGGACAAGGTAGAATCCCACAAAACAAAACTTCTAGCCAGAGCCTTAAGATAAGGCAATGGCAGTTGAATTAGATAGTCAGGTAGTAACAATTAGAGTTTTATAGTTGAAGATGTTACCACAAAAATTATGAAATTACCTTTGGAAGGGGAAGCTGCACAAGGATCCCATGAACTGATGGATTCTTGTTCAAACTTGATAAAGCGTCAAAAACCTCAACTTCCATGCAATTATCAGGTAATTCAGTCATCACAAACTTGATTCCAGCCTCATCACAAGCATACCTACGTCTGGGAATCCCTTCTTTCACCAACCATAATTACAGCTAGCCCAGGTACCTTCCCAATGGACTTCTTCATCCTTCTTACTTCGCTAGCTATGCCAGATCTAATTTTATCAGAGATCGACTTCCCATCAATTACTCTAGCAATCTGGCCATTTGCTGCGTGAACTACAGATTTTGATCGTGTTTTTCCTATATTCTTTTCTAGACCAAGGGAGAATGCAGAGTAAACATGAGCAGATCATGAACAACAAATAGTCAACAATATGATAACATATCGTGCGTTAACAATAGCTTTAGAAACTTAGTATACATGTGAGTGGATTGGGACTGGAAAATATTCAAATTTCAACCAAGTGATGATATTGTCTTAAAATTGTTTAAACAAGCTGTAAAAGAACTTCGTCTAAAAGATTTAAATCACGATCATTACATGAATTAACACTTAATACCTACTGGTAATCCAACCATCAGATCTGTTACACACCACTATTGTGGTGAGAAGTAACAATAAGTAAGATAAAACTGTGATGTCATTAATTTCTAGCTATGGATTATGTGATGAATTTTCTTACTAAGTTGCATTGATTTTTAGTTACTATCAAAAGCTTTCTCTTTTGATTTCTTAAGTAGTTGTAATTAACTTGATTTTAATAGGCGTGATTAACTAGTACTAATCTTAAATGCTTTAGTCGAATTAGTGGAAGATTATTTAAGAATCAGAATTATTAATACTTAATATTTGATTAAGGATTGATGACTCGGCTCACTTGAAAAGTGACATGTAGCATACTTTTTGATACCTCGCTAACACCTAGCACCTATTTCCTAAAACATCTCACAATTTCTTGACATGTAGCAGCCACTTGGCTTGAATATAAGAAAGAAAGATAAGATTTATAATCTAGAGGTGCTTGTCTCTACACAAGAAGTTAGGTCAATTCAAAGGAAGAAAAAAAGAAAATGAAAGTATGGGACAACAAAGAGAAAAGTAAGGGGACTCTAACTGTAACACCCCAGCCCAAATTCCACTTGCCCGTGTGTACCACGGATCCTACAACCTACCACAGACCCGATCCAAAAGTCAAGAATTTTAGGTACATGAGTAGTGAGTTTGGCATTATAACGGCCTATACTCTTCTTAAAGCCACCAATGTATGATTTTACAATCACCCCATCTTAAGACTTGACGTCCACATCAAGTCTTAAACAATATTTGGATTCAATCTCGACAAAGTTGTTAGGAGTCTAGAGGTGGCTCTTTGGTGTAGCACTTCGTCCCGCATAGCACTTAGATCCTATACTTTTGGCCGAGTCATGGCTCTGATACAAATTTTAACGCCCCAACCTAAATTCCACTTGCCCATATGTACCACAAATCCTACAAATTTCACCATAGACATGGAAGAAAAAAGAAATTTAAAATTATTGAGTTATTATAATATTATTATATATTATCATTATGGATGATTTCAATATAATTAGTTTATTTAGTAAATAAGATTAAGATATATTTAAGTATATTAGTAGAATATTCTAGAGAATTAATTATTTAAGGTAGTAGATAATTACTACAATTATATTTCTTTATTCAATTAGGTTACTTTATACTTTACTTAGCCTGCAAATATTAGGTTTTCGTTATCCCTATATATACAGTTGAAATCCATCATTACTGTATTACTGAATGATTGATTTTACTGAATTTTAAGCCTTATGCTTGTGTTTTGTGGCTTTTTAGCCTTTTATCTCCTTTATTCTTTCCTCTATCCTTGTCCTACATCTGACCCGATCTTTTAGGTACACAAGTAGTGAGTTTGGCCTTAGAAGGACCTATAATCTTTTTAATGCTACCGATGTGGGATGTTACACTAATACATCTCTTGGATCAAAATACTTACATTCTTTGATGCCTTAATTAGTACATGATTAACTAACATTTTCTTATATTACTTTATTTGTAATGAAATTCTACTATGAATCATGCATGTTTTCATTTGTATACAATGTTCAAGTGTCATACCAGTTCTTAATGCTTCGTGTTTATCAGAATTTGTTCTAGCGATGTGATAGAGAATACATGCCATATGTGAGTAAAAGAAAGGCTTATAAGTAATGTATATAAACTTATACATATTTTGCATTTCAATGTCACAGTTTTTAGAATATTTTCCAGAGTTGCTTAAAAAGATCTAATTGTTAACTTTGGTTGAAACATTTAGTACCTCTGCTCCAAATTATAAGATCAATATTGACTTTTCAAAAGTCAATTTCAAATACTTTCAAACTTAAAATTGACATAAAATCATATAGTTTATGTCAAAACAATTACGAATATCGTAAACTAACTAGTAATAAAATTTATTGTTTCAAAACTTGAATGAATCATGTCAATTTAAAATGTGAAAATATCTCAAATTGAATTTTATAAAGTTAATATTGATCTTATAATTTAGAATGGAGGGAGTATATATTAAAAATAGACAAGTGTAGTTTGTCCCTACCAAAAATCAATTTAGTAAGACGTGTAAGTATTTTATTAAATTCATGCAAAAGTTTAGTTGTTAACATTCTACCAATAGAAAATTTGTGTACTTAGTGTACCTTCGAAGAGTCACAAATCGGTCATAGCATAACATTATTTGGTGATTCTTGAGCCTAAATTGAAGCATCAGAAGTTTTGTTCAATTAGAAGTGGAATCAGCTCAAAAGACTTAACAAAGCAGTTATAACAATTTTATTGTAATATGGTGCATGCTTAATTATTTGGGAAACACTCATTCTACTAAATAATTATGATGATACAATTTTTGGTATTCGTGTAGTAATAAGTAATGAATGGATGAGAAATTTATGTGATGATGTGAACATTTTACGCGTGATCATTGAACATCATGCATTGATATATGATTTTGAAAATAAGAATGGTTAGACAACAACAATAATATTAACAGGTAAACAATTAGATTAACTGGTTAAAGACTTAAAGTAGATACACTTGTAGTTACATGCAAAGGTAGTTTGACCTATTGGTAGGACAATTAGATTAACTGGTTAAAGACTTAAAGTAGATACACTTGTAGTTACATGCAAAGGTAGTTTGACCTATTGGTAGGACAAGGATATTAGAGAAGCCGAAAATTCAGAATATACCATTTCATCCGGAAGGATTCCATTTATACCATTCTCATATATAATCGTATAAGCCAATATAACCCAGCAAGTTGGTAATCCCTCATCTTCCCCTAATAACTGCAGAGGAAAAGTTGAGAAAACAAGATGCAAAGGATTAGATATTCAAGAAAAGTTGCAAAAAAAAAAAATCATACTTTCATGCTCAGTAAAAAGAGACATCAATGAGTATGAGAGAGAAATTACCTTCGAACAAATCAGCTAAAAGAAGATGGAAGCGTGGAACCAAATCAGACCCAAATCGTGGAGCCTCCACTACGCTACCAAAAATCTCATCCACCTCGGCTTAGATCTGCTACCAAACAGATCTGATAGGAAAAAATAAACGAGAATGCAAACTCCGGTACTAAAGTAGAGAGACATTAGATGAAACATATATATTTATAATGGAACATACAGTTATATGGCATTAATTATTACCTGATTTGATCCAGTATTCATCTTGTTTCTCCAATAATTGTTCCTGCCTCTGAATACCGTTGCTGCAATTAGGCAAGACAAGGCTCTCCACAAAGGTACAACCGTCCAAAAAAGGATAAATGCCATGCATCTCAATATCTGTCACTTGATCCTCCTTTGCATCATAAACAACCATTTTCCATCTGTTAACCATCAACAAAACTCTCCATCCCTCAACTACGCTACCAAAAATCGTGGAGCCTCCACCATGCTACCAAAAATCTCATCCACCTCGACTTAGATCTGCTACCAAACAGATGTGATAGAAAAAATAAACGAGAATGCGACCTCCTGTAGTAAAGTAGAGAGAGGAATCAGAAGAGTATATTCAAGTGATAGTTGAAAATACAAAAGATAAAGAAGACTGAATAGAAAAATAAGTCTGAAGGGATAAATAGAGCGAGGGACGCGGACAAGACTGAATAGTCACAGTGCACCCTTGTCCTGCCACAAAGTGATTAGACTGAAGAGCAGTGCATATCCCGCCACAAAGTAGATCAAAAAGTTTTTGAAAGTCTGAAGTGATAAATAGATTACACGAGGGAGGACACGGACAAAGACTGAAGAGTCGCAGTGCCCTTATCCAAGCCTCCAACCAGTCATCACAAAAGCCTATAAAAGTATAAATTTTGTGAGGCATACCTTTTTAGATACATTATACATAACTAAGCAAGAATAGGCACGAAGGGGAATTTCAAGAATGGAATAGTGTGGAAGATCTCTAGATACTAGTTCTATAATGTGACTAAACTGTAATTACCTTAGAAAATCCATTCACTGTCAGAGTCCGATCACACATGCCTGGCAAAGATGCAAAGCTTGTGTGAGTTGCAGGCATAAAATAATGTGTTCATATATTTCGTCAGACAACACCTGAAATAGAATAACCAAGCATAGTTAAGGTTTCAAATGTTAGCAAAGTTGCCATAATTACGAGCAGGTACAAAGTGTAAGGTTTCTTGATCCTACCAGAAGTCTGGGATGCTTCAATGAACAATCTGTTCAAGTAGTTTCCAGGGGTAAACAGACCCAGTTGGGTTGGAAGGAGAACAAATAATAAGCAATCTTGATTTCTCTGGACTCAAGAAGCTTTGGATCTAAAAGAAAGTTTTCTGAGATGTGGGTCGGCAGAATCACAGGCATTGCATCAGCTATCCTGACCATTTCTGGATAACTAACCCAATAAGGAGCTGGAATAATAACCTGAACAAAAAATATGAAAGGCTGTAAGCCTCAACAAACTTCACAGTTGGACATATTACACATTAATCATTTCAATATTAAACATTTACCAGCCCATATTGCTCCCTGCATTCGTTATTAATATGCCCAAAGCCATAGTAAGTTACAACTTCTAAATCAAGTGTTTCACTTCAACCACATAATACTAAAAAGTACACATGTAAGAGCAAGCACAATCAAACAAAAGCTACCGAATAAATTACATAGAGATTATGCAAAATCATTTATGATACATTAGCACGGCAAAAAATAGTGTGCGAGCAGAGAAATTGACTAATCTATTTAATGTTTTTGCTTTCTGCATGCACTTTACTCTCTTCTTTATAAAATGCAGCTTCCCAATAGGCTACTAACTTCCTGTCGAGTAATGCGACTAAATGAACACCTAGACTATTAAATAATTTGATCTTACAAAATAAATGCATTAACTGTAATAGGCTATCAGGAAAAAATTAAGCCAGTCATATACTTTTGAGTATACCAATGTGAAATTTCTAAACAATCTAAGGCAAAGAGAAACTAGAATAGAAATATATACGGTACCAATAACGAGGTATGATGAAAAGAGCAGGAAAGAATCATAAGCCTCTTACCTCCACAAATATGGAATGATGCCAAGGCCGGTGAGATATGCACTATGACCAGGAATATCTTCTTGAATTTCAAGACATCCGCACTCCATAAGCACAAGATGAATAATGGACAAGCTAAGGGTCAGCATATATCTGCCTTCCAATGCCAACTGCAGGACGGCTGGAATTGTTGAGAGCCAATAAGGGAAAATTGGCAATAAAGGGCTGATGAATGCAAGTACAGTTGACATGTACAAGAAATGTATAAAGTATAGTCTAAATAAAAGCCAAGTAAGACATCCCTGAAAGACAACAATCTCAGAAGTTGCCAGTAGAACACGAACTTCAACACATCTGGACCTTTCAGATGGTGAAATGGGAATCATACACATCATTTGTTATGTGACTCCACAAGAATTTGATGTGATAAAATAATACAAGACCCATAAGAAAATCATCAACTGAGACACAAAATTAAAAATACGTGCTGCTCCGGACACAATGGAATTACCAATTATGAACACGAGCTTAGCACTTCCACCTAGAACTGATTTACCACCGGCAAATACGCCTTGCATCACGTCCAATCCTTGAAAGGCAAACCCCTTTGCCTTCTCAACCAAATCCTCCCTTGTGATCATTAATTCCTTAAAAACCGCGTCAACTTCCGTATAAATTTCCCCCCAATCACGATTAGTAACCCTCTTCTTCAAACTCAGAAGTTTCTAAGTGTAAGGGGATGGAGTCATCAAAGCAGTGGACTTTGAAGAATAATTTATTGTTCGAGTTATTACAAAATGCCTAATTCCAGTAACAAATTATGTCATACTATACTGCATTGCCAAACTATCAATCTGATCAGACACGATATCATAAAATTGTGTAGTGTAAATTCTGAAAATAGCCTACTCTACGTTCAGCTTTCTCATTTACATCCAATTTGTTCTGCTTTTTTGAAAATAGGCCACTTGAATACATGTTTACGACCAAAGCTTAATTGAACAGATATCCTGAATGTCCACAACACATCCTAAGAAGAAAGTTGATATTTCTGATTTACTTATTGACATTCAGTTACATAGCTATTTCTTGCACGTATTTTCTTAATCTAGAATTTTTTATTTACTCATCAAAGCAAATTCATGACAAATTAAAAGGCCATTATTATGTAATCATAATAAATTTATAAAAATCTGCACAAAATTGGACAAGTGAATACATAAAGTATAAATGGATTAAAAGTAATTGAGTAATGAGCCAGGATATTAGACTTGAATGTTATATTGCTCTTGTCAGAACATAGAAAGCTGAAAAACTATATCACTTCACTGATTCAAACTTAAAAGAACAATATGTTAGCATCACTGGCTTTCTGTGTTGAACAACAATCAATTCGATCACTGACGAAGAGTACAACACAGGGAAGATGTTGTTATCTTTTGTCAAGGCCTTTGAAAGTGGAAATGATGTGAACAACTGCTTCCAAGCATCTTTGTTGCTGCTCCAACCAAGACAAGAAAGCACTATCTATCAAGCAGAAGACATTGACATACAGAAGCTGGTACCTTAGAGGAACAAATCGGAAGTTGGCAACCAGAAGAATCAGCCATGCCCCACCTTGCAAAATAAAAGCAGGGGGAAAATCCCTTTTCAAATCTTCCTTCACTTGAGCAGCATTCTTACAACTGGAGAATCTCATGTAACCGAGGAATACAAGCAAATCAAAGGGTCCAAAAATCAGGCCATCCATTGCCACTTTAGTATACACAATCCGCACTGAATTAGGCTGTAGTTTGAGTCCAACCCTAATAAATAGGTCCATACTTTCATACCAACCACAAAAAAGGAGAAAATATTAATAAGAAAATCCTCCCACAAGTGAACAGAGCAACACATGCATCTCATAGATAGTAAGATATTCAACTTTTTTCTGTCAACTAATCTGTGAAATTCTAATTAGCCAGTTCCCTTTTGGAAAAGATATGATGCATCCACCAAGGTATTTGAAGCTTATATCTATAAATAATAGAGTTGTGTTTGTAATTCCAGCTGTTTTAAATAAAACACGTTTAATGTTGAGATGCTTCTTTTTTTTTTAGGAATGTAGAGATATTTAGTTCCATATGAACCTCTTAATTTTCTCAAGGATATATACGTATATTTATGACTGAAATTCTACTATAATATATAGACGTATATTTTCTCAAATATTTTGCAAATTTTTGAAATAGTATTTGTGCGCTTAAAAGCCCTTCAGCAGACTTATGAAGCATTCTAGGGAATGCAAAACAACACTACAAGAGAAGTTAGAAGGTGTTAGAGGACCTCTATTAGCAAAGTCTTGGTGAAGCACCTCACAACTCTTTACAACCACTGTATTGCCAGACAATCATCCATAGGGGAAGAAGGTATGCAAACTAAAGTGAACACTCAAAGACTGTAAAAAAAAACGTCACAATCAGAAATTCATAATGGAATAAGAATAAACAAACAATCAAAAGCATATCAGAAGTGGCAAAATGGTCCAATGAAACCAAGACCAAACATGTTTATGATTGCAACCCGCTTTCAGCCAGAAAACACCTACATACTTAAAGTCGGACAGAAAAAACTACCAACTAAATCAATAGGAACTGTGATGAGAAAGGCCTGAGCACTAAAGGTGGCAAGCCACCATTCTACAATGTCTCTAAATGCATCAGTTATACTCAATATAGAACAGGAGATAGAAAAGCCCATATTTACCAACAAAGAACACCTCCTGAGATGCAAGCAACTCCAATGGCATTTTAAAAACACGGAAGAAACAAAGTCCAAGGCGCACACCTGGGATTACCAAAGCATATATAGTTGGCTTAAATAAAGATCATTTAGTGGAGCAGTCATTTCGTAATCATAGTGTGTGAACCAATTATGATCATTAAGATAGAAACGATGGAACCATTTGATTAGATCATTAGCCTAGTAAGCTAGCACAATACCATAATTTTGGTGATAGTTTTGTAATGGACTTTGACTTTCAACAAAATTCCACAGCAGCAATTCTTGCAGCCGCAACATTATCAAGGGCATCCAATTGGGCAAGATTATATGCCCAAAACCCAAATCAATGCCAAGATTCAATAACCCTATAAAATAACAAATAAAAATTCCATCTTTTAGCATCTCAACATTCACTGTTTGAAACTTATACCACAACAAAAGAACCAGCTCTTTACATCACAAACACCCCCAAACAAAATTCTGAAACTGCAACACCAACCTACCCAAAATCCAAATCAGTCGGAATTAATTCCAAAATTTGGCAAATAACAGATAAAAGAACATGTTACCTTGTAAGGGTCAAGTTTTCTTGATTCAACAACAAGGAAGATCGTATGTTCGATTCAATAGCAACAAGGAAGATCGTATGTTCGATTCAACAGCAACAAGGAAGACTGTATGTTCGATTCAACAGCAACACGGAAGATCTGGGCATAGACTTCAATTCTTGGTCTCCGTGTTCTATAATTCGAATTTTATGACCTAGGTTGGTATGTTCATTCGCAGCTCAGGTTTTTTGTTTTGGACAGACACAAGTGAGGAGAGACTGAAAAAGAAAAAACAGGGAAGGCTTAAATAGGTATGCTAGTTAAGGGGTAATGTCATTTAAGAAGGCATGCCTTTATTTTGCAAAATCTAGGGTCAACAAAATTCTGATCAAACGAGCATAATAAAAAGACAAAGAAATGAAATCACATTCGCCTAAGGCCATTTCCAGGTTGACAAGATATTATATGTTTCACGTACATTTATCTATTAAAATCATCAAAAGATGACATTTTTACGTGTTGGCAACAAACCTTAACATGCATCATGAAGGCTGAAGTTCACATTTGGGACAGAGATGGTGTTTATACCTGGTTGGTTGCACACAGATTTCCAATTAAAAGTACGTAGTAGATTTTATAATAACAAGTGACACATGATATGGCTGTAATGTTTGTTTTGCGTTGAACAAAATAGTTTGGTGTTTCGGAAGCTCATATATGAATTGTTTTGGGATCCCACAAATAAATAATGTATAAAGCTACAATAAATGTTAATCATTTACAAAATCAAAGTCTAATTATCTTCATAAGCCGGGAACTAGAATCTGTTGGTTTGTTTCTGCTGGATGTACCAAGATGATATGCAGTGACCAGAATTTATGAACATTAGGATTGCTTTTTCAGATCTTTAGTCGGATGTCTTTGGATCAAAGAGACCACATACTCCATAAAAACTGTATCACATGGCAGTGTGATCGGTCCATGTATTTGCAGCCTGTATTCTTCCTCTGCCATTGTTAAGAGCTCTAACGGAATAACAAATTGTCTCCAACTATACACTACAAACCGACCCTTATCATCTGAGGGCACTAAGGCTCTTGAAAATGCTATTCTCTTCACCAGAGTTAATTCATCTAATCAAAATATTTTGTAGTAGGAAAAATAATTCATCTATGAGAACAATATTTAAAATTACAACCCATAACGGACTCAGATTCTTCATCAAGCAACCAGGGATCATTTTTATCTAATGATCAACTCCCATTACTCTATCTCACCTAACTTGAGCAATTAGTTTTATAACTATGGTGTGTTTTGGACAACATCCTATATGACTGATCATTTTCTAAATATATACTCATCGTTGACAGAAAACTTATAGAGACCATAAGCCATAATTTACATCACATGTATTTATTTCTTCGTACAAGTTTTGAAATGTTATAGGAGTTGATTCCTTTCAAAAATGACTAAAACTATGCATATGATATTAGAGAAGGAAATTTTCAAATAATATAACAGATAACTGGTCCTCTTGTCCTCTTCCTAATAATTAATAGAACATTAATAAAATGCATCGCAAGCACTAATATTTTAAATCTTGTTTACAATTGTTGTTAATAAATAATAATATTCAATAATTGCAATCAAAATGTGAGCACAAGTCTTTTAAGTTTTAAGACAAATAAAATGGGCCAAGCAAAATTGAAACAATTTCATCAATGATGGATAAAAACCTAACTCTTTTCCATTGTGAAAAGTATTTATCTTTTGTACCAGCCAACTAAATTATGAAATATCATATCAAAGGGAATTGTTAAATTCACACCACTTTCATAGCGAGCACATTTAACATCTACTACAGCTGATAAAAAAACAAAAACAAAAAAACAACTCCTTATTAAATAATATATCACGAATCATATGCTAGAATGAAGCAATTGGAGACGGCATCTTAAGTTTTGTTAGGATATACCAATTTGTCACGAGGAACGAAGAAGTACTATTTTGTTATAAAACATTTTATATGTCCAAAATAACGGAAAAAAAGGTTAGGGAATGCAACCTTCGCTGAAGTGGGTAAATGCCCTTAACAAAAATAAGTTGGCATCAAACATTGCACGTAAATAAACAACTTGCCCCTCTAACTAAGTTGTTTCCAGATTAGTGCAAGTAGCTAAGTTTGAAATGGCTAATACAAATAATAGATAGGACTCCTAAAATTATCCATTCTAAGACAGCTATTCAAATATTATACATGAGACACAGGACAACTTTTGGTAAAAAAAATGTTATATACACTTTTACAAATTGCTTATAAAAAAGATCAATAAAGAAATAATCCACAAAATTGAGAAATAAACATTTTTTATTAACTAATTTCAAGTAATACATTGAAAATTAATTGTTACATTGTACTTACACGCATCACGACAAGGTAACATGTTGGGAAATCCAGTTCAAGTCACCTAATCTCCCCTTTTTCTACCATTTCAACAACTCCCATCGAAACAAGCTTGGAGTTGAGCAAAGCCACGAATTGGGAGGGTATTACGCTTCTCCCAGAAGAAACCGAGAAAGAAACCGCGAAAGAAAAGGCGCAGAACAGCCGGAAATGTTCATTTCCGCACGGAACCCATATAACCTGAGGGAGCTTGATAACCCGCCCCAAAATGGGGCTCCGAACCGACTGTACGAACTGTAAAATCACCAAACAGTAACTGTACGCACTGTACAGAAGCTCCGAACAGCAGAGGAGGCCTAACCGCAGGGAAAGAAGAGCGGCGCGTGAGGGCACGTCCGACCTCCGATTTGGTCGATCTTCCTCCGGCCAAAAAGCCCCGATTGACTCTGCCCCTCATGTGAGAATAAAACGAAACGCGTGTGCCAAGCTTCTTTACTTGATCCTTGGCCGCGTGTGGCTTCTGCCTCATTTGTATAGAACTAGTAGTTTTGTCTGGTTAAAGCCTTTGTGACACATAAGCCTTATCCCGCCACAAATTAGAATAGAGTGTAGACCGGAGAGCAGAAGTACATGAAGTGATGAAGGGAAGTTTGAAAGGACACGATTAAAGTGAGAGAAAAGGGAGGGATGGATAGATAGGTTATGGGTCTTTACATTGCCCTACTTATTTTTAAAACGGGTGTTATGACCAAATATAAGTATACTCATATTTTAAATTTAAAGTTATTAGGATACAATTAAATTAATTATTTATGATATTTAGTTTGTATATTTTTTTATCTTCTATCTCTAATATTTTATATATTTTCTTCTCTTTAAAATTTTTATACACCTTTTCTAAAAATTTTGTACTTATTTTTTTTTTTAAATTCTTCTACCCTCAATTTTTTATATATGCTTCTCTCTCTCTCTCTCTCAAAATTTATACTCTTTCTTAAATTTTAAATAATTTATCTCCCTCAATTTTTTTATATTTTCTCTAAATTTCTTAAAATTTAAAATATTTGTTGCCTAGTGTACGCATGTGATATTAATTCACATATTATTTAAATATCTTTTGTCTAAAGTACTCATATTTTATATTTAAAGTTATTATGATATAATCTTCTACATTTTTAATCTATATTTTATTTTAGTACATAAAAGTCACAACAAGGAACAAAAATATAATAAAATAATTAATATTGTAAATTAAGTATTATTAGTTTAAAAATTATTATTTCATAATGTTCAATGAACTTGTTACTTTTAAGTATTAAATTGTTTCAATTTAACTATTAAAATTTAGCAATAATCTTATAATTTAGTACGAAAAATGAATTACAAATGCATGACATGGTTGCTAAAGGCAAAAATTGTTAAACAATAATTTTGAAAAAATATAAGAGGTATAGTAATTAGGAACACGTTTTGTTTTTATTTTACTTAAAACAAAAAAATATGAGAAGGAAAATGAAAGAAGTTAAAAGTTTAAACTTGGTGTTTAAGGAATTCTATATGACCTATTTTTTTTATAAAATAATTAGTTATCATCGTGATTTTTTGTTTTTAATGATAACTAATAATAATAATAATAGTCATTTTAGAAAAACAAATATTTTAATTTATTTGTTGTTTATTCTCAATTTTGTGTTGTAGTTCAGCGAATTTGTGATGGATTTACTTAATTCATGTACATGAACTAAAACAACTATTATTATTATGGAATGAAAAGACTACTACCCATCTCCACGAATCACAACAATAGCATTCAATCCTACATCAATTAGATCATATCAATATCCATACTTCAAAAATGAAATGTTGAGTTGTACACATCCGTCATCGTTCCTTTTTAACAGCAGCCAAATAAACAATTATGATATAGAATTAAAAATTACAGAAAATGCTACAATTATAAGACCATATATGAGACAGTTCGGATTAACTATCTCAAATAGTGTCTTATTCATTGTCCAACAAAGAGATCGCATCATGTGCCATGAAAAAAGAAAAAGAAACTCCAATTTAGCTATAGCTAAAATATCCCAAATTTAATTCTTTCATCCCTGTTACGAGTAAATCTGAAACTTAATCATTCTGTATATATTTTATTTAAAATCCTAATAAAAAAACAGTGACACATGCTTTCAGAAAGCCACTGAAGTATAGACATCTACAAGGAATTCAAGCAATTGATCTTTTTAAATTGAAAAGCTAAAATGCATCACAGCCAACACAATCATGGCTGTATTCAAAACTGGTCATTCAGTTCAAAACAAAATGAAAGTCCCAACTATGTACCAGAAATTTCCAGCCAAACTTCTCTTTTCAGTACTTTGATGCCCTACAAACCAGAGTAAAACTCCCTAGATTTTCTTCTCTTTTACTTGTTTTTCGTATCTTTGTAAAACCACTGCTACTTTCTCCTCTTGAAGGTGGTTCTTAGATCTGATAGGAGGTGGAGAATGCACGAAAAAGACTAAAAGAGTTTAATCAATATTGTTAGGATAATGGAATAATACATCAAATGACACCTCCACCGTATTCACCCCAATCAAATGGTGTAGCGGAGAGAAAAAAATAGAACTTTGATGGATATGGTCAGTCCAATGTTACTAAGGTCCGGAGCACTCTAGAATTTGTGGGAGGATACAATTTTAACTTTTTACTTTATTTTGAATTAAGTAACCGTGAAGGATAATGAAAAAACCTCTTTTTGAGTTATGAAAAAAGAGATCTCCTCAGCTAAATTGCTTAAAAATGTAGGAGTGTTTAGCAAAAGAAGCCATGCCCGAACCAAAAAGAAAGAAAGTATGACTTAAAACTTAGACGTTATATTTATAGGATATGCTCAAAATAGTAATGCAAATGGATTTTTGGTTGTGAAATCCGAAATTAGTGAAATTTATAATAAATACCATAATAGAAGCTAGAGATGCTACATTCTTCGAAAATATTTTTCCTTTTAAGTCTAAAATTGTTACTCAACCCTCTAATGTTAGAATTCAAGATGGTGATCAAGGTTTTCAGACCCGGACTGATCATCGAACTAAAAAAGGTATCAGGTGAATGGGTCACTGGTTCAACAAATAGTTGAACCGTTATTGGCCCAGTGACGTCATTAATCTATAATAAATAATAAATAATTAAATTAAATTAATTATTATATATTATATATAATATTTAGTAAATATGTACAATTAATCAATTTATTTATAAAAAAAACTAAACCTATTTGTACAATGTTTACTTTATGCCATTCAAATAAATATTAAATCTATACGAAAAGAAAGATATTAAATCATGATCATAACTCAAAACTCAATAGTGGTAAAATCAAACACAAATGAACATAAACATCTGTAGGATACATTCAAATTCGAAAATTCAACCACAAGTTCAAGTGTTTGATTAAATGTGAATGCAAACATATCTAAATACCAAACAAAGTCTCAACTAAATTACTAAAATAAAATCTATGACTTAATTCACAAAAAACATAAATCATTCTAAGGTTGAGAAGGTGATGCTTCTTGCCAATTCCCATCGGCGTCTTCATCTATTAACCCACGAGTACCAATTCCACTTGTTACTCCAACTCCACAAAGTTCTTCAATTCTTCAATGTACTCTAAGTTCTTCAAATGTAAACGAGTTAACGACAAATTTGTGAATGACGTAAAGTCGTCTTCACAATGTTTTCTTCTTCATTCACTTCTACATAAAACAAACAAGAAAATTTAGTATTGTATAACATTGGCCGAAAAAATCATGCCCAAGCTGTAGTGACGTGCATTGAGATAAAATATTGTATAACATTTTAATATATGCATACCAGTGCAATCTAGGCATGCTTTTTCTAAGCAACACAACTTTTTGGTTAAATTTCATATGCATGTATCACACTTGTTTTAAAAGGTAGAGATTACTACACTTTATATATGTAAATCTATGTAATGTGGGCATGTTTTTTCTGGGAACACAACTAAATTTCATATGTACGTATAGATTACGCCATAAATGCTTTACATAAAAGAGCTAAATTGCTGATGCAACTATGTGTGTGTTCAAAACGCCAATATAACTATGTGAAATGCATTCAAACAGTTTCAATCATGGATTAAATCACACCCTTACATATTGATGTAAAAATCTTGAAGATTTTTTAGGTAATGGAATCCATACATGGCTGCAGAAATATTCCAGCTTATACAAATATTAATCTAATATTGATAATTTAAATATTTCTCACCTTCACGAGGACGACGTCGTTGTCTTTCCAAATGAGGCATTGCTCCTTCAGAATGCCTAGTGAAAATTATTCCAGCTCTCTCATTTGTAGTTCCACCGTATGTGTAAATCATTTGCAGTACATCGAGCTATCATTTATTTGCAGTGTTGCCTCACGGAAATAATATCCAGTCTAATTCTTCAAAATATTTTCTAGTAGGTGTGTTCTTCACTATATTTGATATTTTATGTTACTGCTTACATATCCTACAAAAACACATCATGGTTAAACAGTAAACAAAAATCACAGCAAAGAGTAATGAAGCATCACAAACACGTCTTGCCAACAAAAAGACATACAAGTTGAACAAACACAAAAACGTAGCATCATAGAGGCAGAGTGATATCTCAACTTACCAAATATATGTGATTTCAAGGGTAACCGAATCGAAGATCCCTTCACTTTCAACTCTCTAAGTTGCTTGCTTTTACTTGTTTTTCGTATCTTTGTAAAACCACTGCTACTTTCTCCTCTTGAACGATCAATTCCTTTCTGCACCTTTCCACCACTACTTTCTCCGCTGAAAAGATCAATCCCTTTCTTCACCTTTTCATGATAAACGGACGGTGGTGCAAGCCTCAACTGAGGAGGATTTTCCACATGATTATGTTCTTTCTGAAGATTAGTTAAGATTTCAAATTGCTGCACCCAAGTTGCAATCCAATTAGTATCAAGATAAATGAGTACAATGGGTTAACAGTTATATCTAGACTAACCCTTGAAATTGGATGATAACCATACGAACCCTCAAATATATCGCTTTCATGCTGGTGCAGACCAATTGTCCCTTGAGTTGTCTGGTTTCTTGACAAATACTTGCTCACTAATCCATCCTCAGCCAGGGCAAACTTACTTTTCGAACTCAAAGCCAGCCTTTTTCTATGGTTGTACAAATGGGGCATCCTTCTGAAGAATCTCTTTGTGATGCCTCTTTTTCTTGAAGTACACACTGCAGATGGGTTGTATGTCCACAGCTGAATATTTGAATCCTAGAGCTTGTGGAATTTTTGGTAAGAGGGCAATTACATATGCAACATAAAAGACTCCTAGGTCCGTACCCATGAGAAACGCCCTTTTTTAGTAGGCTCATGGTATAAAAAGTATCATCTTCAATCGGAGACTTGGCAGTGTCCTGGCATTACAAGCAACTAGTCAATATGGAAACTTTTCATTTGTTGCATGTATGTAGCCAATCAAAAGTGGAAATTTTGTTTCGGATGAAAATCAATATCCACAAGTTAAGTCAGAATGTACAACATTAATTAATGTTTGCATGTTTGGGTAGAAAATAAAACAAGAGAGAGTTAAAATTACTAGAGAAGAGTAATGGAGGAGTGATAACAAGTTTCCTTGTGTTTGTGAGTTAATGAGAGGAGGTGGACATTGAAGGACTTAAAATTTTAAGGTTTGTTATTTTGAGGGGTAGAATGAGAACAATAAGAACTTTTTAAAGAGGGAAAATAACTTTCCAACCAAATCTTCCCATTCTTGGGGGAAAAGTTGAGGGTAGAAAGTTGGGTTTACTTTCCACCCATTTCCCTCATCTTCTCTCCTTAAAAAAAATTCACACATATGACACTTGGGAAGGAAAACATTTCAAATCCTCCATTTTCCTCTTCTTTCTTTTTTACCAACCTTTTTAAACTCATGAACACAGTGCAAGTCAAATAAATAATAATGAGTATTAAAAACTGATAAATAATAAAATAAACAAGGTATATGACTTCTCAGTACCATATTGCCAATAATTGCCTTTTTCCACTATTTCGTATTGGCATAATTTCTGGTTAATTTTTATTTAGTTATTTATATATTTTTATATGGCTTCATTTGAAAAGATATTGTACAAGTAAATAGTACTAAAAACAAAACCAAATGTCAGTCTGCCACCTCCATTTTGCGTTTTTGGTGTGAAATGACAAGGCGAGAGCCTGAGACAAAATAATATTTAAAGGAAAGACGAGAGATATTTAACCAACAATTTCTGGTTTCAAGAATGTGAAGAAGATTTGACCACCAACAACTCCACATAGAAAACTTAGCTCGAGTTTATACTAAATTATTTCCAAATTTCTCCTTTCATGGAAAACAATGCATCCAGAAGCTAGATCACATGGATGGACAACAATCTCAAGTTTGATAACAAAGAGAACCTTTCAAAAAATTATCTCAATGATAGTAAATATATATAAGTAATTAATCAAAAGAAACGTGTATCACGAGTTTCTCGTCCTTCAGTGTTTATAAAACAAGTAAATTATAAGAAAAACAATGATAGGAAGAGCAAACATACCAAAATTCTTCTTTCAAAATCATATGTTCCAAGCATTCTCAATATGTTAAGTTTAAAATCACCAAATTCCTGGTTACCATTATCAGAAAGGAGTTTCAGCATGATGGTTGCAAGGCGAACATATCCGATCATTCCCTCAACAATCTCTTTAATGAACACAGAAAATAATTTCCTCAAAATATGAGCGCTTCTTTGGGACCTTGACACCTTCAACCTAATTTTGTATGCTGCTTCATTCTCCTCTCTACCCAATAATACAACTAGAAGTCTCAAGTTCTTTTCACCTTCAGAACCCATTTGACCATTATATGAATCCATTAATGGCTCACAAAACCTGTATTGAAACTATAACAATTATTAGAATTGGGTAAACACGCGAAGTATCAAGGAAATAATGTCTGCATAAATGCATGCGCAAGTCATCACAAGACATATAGAATATCATTTGGAAACAGTGGAGAAGGAAAATGAATTATGGTGGCAACATAAGAATGTAGAAATAGAATTCAAGTAGCAACGCTCTGGGAGAAGATGCAGATTGGTTAAATTTATCAAGAATGTGACTTCAGATTAATGCACGATCACCAACCCATCACCGAGAGTGTGCGAGTAGTTCCCTTACCGACAAACATGGTCTACAAGACTTTGATTTCTTTAGCAACCAAAGGTTATCAAACAGCCCATAGATATGATGAACACCATAATGATGATAAAAAGAAAACTATTAGAGAAATTCAAATTAAAGGGTAAGTTAGAAGGCGTAGTAATAAAGAGTTAATAATGAGATGTGTGTGCAGCAAGATTAAATAACTAAATTATATGGAAATGACCGAAAAATCGACCCTTGCAAAAAGCATTTTTAAGAAAATCCTCAAAAAGAAGATAAGAGAACAATGTTCATATCAATTTTTGAAATCTAAAACTCTTATATTGTGTACAACAGACTGAAATAAAAGCTATCCTATTAGGAAGGCCCCTCTAATGATCTCGTAATTAAAGTCCAACAACAAGGAAAATAAGCACTCTAATAGCAACTTTTAAGCTTACGAATCAAGTAATCGAAACCAGAGGGACTCAGATTCATCAAAATTCATCTGAGGGCTATTCCGCTGACACAGTCCAATACATGCATGTAATGTCAAATATGTCATTCACCTGCATGAAAATATTATAGCATTAATATAAATTGTCCAACGACTACAGATGATTCACGAAGAAAAAATATAAAATATGCAAGACCTCCTCCTTCAAAAATAAAGGTTCAAATGCTCCACACCAAAGATCATAAAGTAAACTTCAACAAAGGGCATCAAGCATTAAAAATTTGTCATTAGGCCGAAAGAATAAGTGATAGAGCGAAGGCCAACATCACCAACTCTTTCAAATAAAAAGCGTAAGCATCTACAATCCCATAGTTCTGGCACAAGCATAAACAATGTTCCATCCTATAGCTTTCAGAGGTCTCCAGGAACTTGAGCACTGAAATGGGTTCGTATTGACATGACAGCTATAACAAAAATATGTAGGCAATTTTAAATTCTAGTAATATAACTTCTTGAATGTTTCTAGAGAATTGGCAATCATTCCGTTGTAGTAGATAACAAGAAGAAATTAAAATTGGCAGTCATATACCAACCTTACTTAACTAGGTAGTTCGGAACATGGTACAATAAATTCATTATAGAGAGAAAAGTTAAGAAAAAGGTGGAGGTTGATATGGAAAATAAATATATCTATAAACAACCCTAAATCAAAGTAATTAAACATTTTCAACTTGGACAATGGTTGAAGGCTTATCATAAATGCATATATTTAATAAACTTTATTAGACGTAAGAGCATATGCCCTAACTGAATGACACAACAAAGTTTAACACACACTAACTGCTAGATAGTTGTGGAGAAATTTACCTCAAGATATCGCTTAATGATTTTTTTATCGCTTATATGAACTGGATTATTACGCATTAAATTTGGAAAATCAAAATCCTTTCCAAGAAAGCCTCAATTCTACAGTGGTGAATTCCTCATCCCTTCTTCCATTAGGAATATCCACATTATCACCTTTTGTAAAACATGAAAAGTTAAGAATTCCAATTGAGTGAACCTCAAAAACAGCTTTTTTAATAAAGGAAAAGGATTTTTGGGTGAGAGTCCACCAAGATAAAGTGCGTTCATTATCACCACCTGAAATGGTCAACAACCAAAAAGAATGTGCTCTCTCCGCAAAAAGGCGTAAACACAAAACAAATTTATCAATCAAAGTCTACTTCAGTCTCACATAAACATACGCACCATGTGAAACAAAGATCCATCAAACCCATGGTTTTCAAGCAAAGACCGCTTAATTTGACTAGATCTGGGATTCGTGACATGATTCTTGATTGGAAATCATCGATTTTTTGCCATCTAAATCAAGCAATGTATAATCGATAAAAGAGAAGGCATGAATCAGTTCATCAACGTCTTTCATATAGCTCTCCAAAGCGGAAATATTCTGATGTCTGATGGCATGAATACAACCACAAACCTAAATAAATATTTAAAAATAGATCAACCTTTCTGTATGAATCATAGATTTTTTTGTGTGTGTGTGGGGGAGAATCATGATCATAAACTTCCTTTATATAGTGATTGATGTGTAATGAACCAATTGTCACATGGAACTAAGAAGTACTATTTTGTTATAAAACATTTTATATGTCCAAAATAATGGAAAAAGGGTTAGGGAAATCAAGGGGAATGCAACCTTCACTGAAGTGGGTAAATGCCCTTAACAAAAATAAGTTGGCATCTAATATAGCACTTAACAAGACAACTTACCCCTCTAACTAACCTATTTCCAGATTAGGAGTTAAATGCATAATCGACCACTGAACTTTTCTAATATTTGGGTATTGAGCCCCTTTCTTCCAGTCAACGCAAACTGAGCCCCTTTCTATTCAAAAATTTGAACTTTGAACCCCAGCACCACACGTATGCGCTGACTGCTGACACATGGCACACACGGGTGCCAAGCCGCTCACGCGGCACATCTGACGCGACATTTTATATTTTAATTTGACACGTGGCAGATGTGATGCAGCTTCGTTAGAATTTTTTCCAAAAATTTGTCTCTCCCAATATTTGAACTTGCAACCTCATGTGTGGAACTTTAAGTATCTGACCACTAGAGCACCACATGTTAGCTATTAATATTTTGCAAAGTTTAATCTTTATATCAAAACCTCAATTGAGCTTAACATCTACCCTCTCTTCCTCCCTCCCAAGATTCATCATATTCCAAAACAAAGACTTGTTACACACTCCATTTTCGTTCCTCCTTTCTCTCTCTAAAAATAGTCATGAGTGAAGTTCCAACGTTAATAATCAAAATATAATAATAATAATTATTATTATAATTATTATTTTTATTATTATTATAATTATTATTATCACTATTACTATTATTATTATTATAATTTTTATTTTTATTATTATTATAAGCATTATTATTATTATTATTATTATTATTATTATTACTATTATTATTATTATGAATTATTATTATTATAATAATTATTATTACTATTACTATTATAATTATTATTTTTACTATTACTATTATTATTATAATAATAATAATTATAATTATTATTTTATTTTTATTATTATTATTATAATTATTATTTTTATTATTATTATTATAATTTTTATTTTTATTATTATAAGTATTATTATTATTATTACTAATATTATAATTACTATTATTATTATTATAATTATTATAATTATTATATTATTATAATTATTATTACTATTATTATTATAATTATTATAATTATTACTATTATTATAATTATTATTACTATTACTATTATAATTATTATAATTATAATTTATTATTATTTTATTATTATTATAAGTATTATTATTATTATTGCTAATATTATTATTACTATTATTATTACTATTATTATTATTATTATGAATTATTATTATAATTATTACTATTACTATTACTATTACTACTATACTATTACTATTACTATTACTATTACTATTATTATTATAATTATTATTATTATTTTTATTTTTATTATTATAACTATTATTATTATTACTTATATTATAATTACTATTATTATTATTATGAATTATTATTATAATTATTACTATTATTATAATTATTATTACTATTACTATTATTATAATAATAATAATAATTATTATTATTTTTATTATTATAAGTATTATTATTATTACTAATATTATAATTACTATTATTATTATTATGAATTATTATTTTAATTATTACTATTATTATAATTATAATTATTACTATTACTATTGCTATTACTATTATAATTATTATTATTACACTTTGCATTTAACCCGAACAATATGTAGCGGCTGGGAAGGATTTTTTAAAACTCCCCAACAATTAATTTATTCATTTGCTTTTTAAAATTCTCCCATAATAAAATAATAATAATAATAATAATAATAATAAATAACAACAACAACAATATTAAAAATAATAGGATTACAAACTGGGTTGTTTTTTCTTTTAATATGAAAATGGTGATATGTTTCTTTCTTTCTTTTGAATTTGATCACAGGATGCATGAAGAGTGAGTGACTGCTTTCAGAAAAGTAATGATTCCATGTACAATTTTTTTTCAAGTTGTGAGATATGTTGAAAGTAGTGCTGGATAAATTTAGGCATGACAATGAATTTATTCATGTAGTAGAAGTAGTTTTCAGAATATTTTGTGTTGACTAGAAGAATCTTCTAAAATGTGTATGTCTAGCCTTGGTATGAAGGGTCTAGCCAGATTAATTAGGCAAGTATAGCTGGTGGAAGGGGCCGGAGAACGAGAATATTAATAAAATTATAATAATAATAATAATAATAATTATTATTATTATTATTATTATAATTATAATTATTAGAATTATTAGTAATTATTATTATTACTAATATTATATTTACTATTATTATTACTATTATTATTATTATTATTATTATATTAAAATTGTAGTAACAAAGGTAGTATTTTAATTTTTTGGGGGGAAATGAAATGTTTTGATATTAAGATTAGTCTTTGCAAAATTATTAATAGCTAACATGTGGTGCTCTAGTGGTCAAATACTTAGAGTTTCACCCTTGACGTTCCAAGTTCAAACCTTGGGAGAGACAAATTTTTGAAAAAAATTCTAAAGAGGCCACATCACATCTGCCATGTGTCAAATTAAAATATAAAATATCGCGTCAGATTCAGATGCGTCACGTGTGCCACGTCAGCAGGTCAACGCATACGCCATGGCGCGCAGGGGTTCAAAGTCCAAATTTTTAATGTAGAAAAGCTCAATACCCAAATATCGTAAAAGTTCAGCCATTTATATCATTGATTTAACCCTCCAGATTAGTGCAAGCAACTAAATTTGAAATGGCTAATACAATAATAATAAATATAACTCCTAAAATTATCCATTCTGAGGCAGCTATTCAAATATTATACATGAGACACATGACAACTTTGGTAAAAAAGAAAATTGTATATACACTTTTACAAATAAGATCAATAGAGAGCTTATAAAAAAGATCAATACAGAAATAATCCACAAAATTGAGAAATACACATTTTTCATTAACTAAAAACAAGTAATACATTGAAAAGAAATTGGTACATTGTACTCACAACAAGGTCGAATCACGCATCAACATTTGCACATGTTGGGTAATCCAGTTCATAAAGTGCATGAATATTCTCCATACCTTAATAAAGACAAAAACATGAGAATATGAGTTCACAAGATGTAAATACCTAAGCAAAGGAAGAATGATTCTAAAGCCTACAAACCATTGTAATCTAGTTCAATGCTGATAATGAACAGTAGATAACTTTAGTAATACATTGTTGGATCCGATATCAAATATTGCAAGGAGAAGTATTTCAAAGAAATTTAAGTTCAGGGTTTACATTTTGAAATTTGGAAATAGAAAATTATCCTATGGACTCATGGAGATATTGTGCTCTAACTATAATAATTTGAATCACAAATATAAATAGTGTATAATTTCTTGGGAACTACTTAGAACAATGAATCTTGCAAAAGGATGGTGATAAATATATTCTATTTACATTTTTGACTTAAAGTCACTCGCTGATTGTCTTTTCATCCTTAACTTTCATCCATTGCACTAAAAGAAAATAGGAATAACTTCTAAAATTTTTTTGTCAAACAAGTCCTACCTGCTCAACTTTTTTCTTCTGTCCAAGTCATATTTCCACTGCAGCTGGGCAACTCCTTTCTTCTCATTACACCTGTATGAGAAAATTATATTCGCCATTCTTTACAGAGGAAGAACAAAGGGAGATAGAAATGAATAGAAGCACAAAGTTGGTCAGTGTTTAATTATCTCTACCAAATTGGTGTTGCTTAAGATAAGAGATGCATGCATAATTATGAAACAAAGATGACTTGGTGCAAATCCAAGTTTAAAAGCGCATCAAGGTGCAAAATCGCAAAGAAACATGCAAACAATTAGAATGCAAAAATAGTAATTGGAGATTGTGAATAATTTGTGAAATATATGATAGAAAGTATACCAAAAGCCAAAAATATGACATCAAGATTGCCGGGTGAGATGGAACGATGTTTGGCTTCTTGAAAGAAGTCTATGAATATAGGAAGCAATACAAGCGTATCCATTGTTGTATCCGTAAACGTGTACAACTATGAAAACAACCATGCACGCTTCAATAAATTCGTTAAAAAATATCTGGATAAACGAAGAAAAAAACCCAAGAGTTGTATAAGTGATACCTCCCCAAGATCAAGAGATAGATGTACTCATTTTACAACTACCTAAGAATAGATCACCTTAGTTTCCAAATTTTCTTAAACTATGTGCCATCCGATGTCATCCAAATCGGATGGAGGTGTATATGCCACAATTAAAATAACATAAATTCTTTCATGAAAAGTTGGCGGATAAGAAGTCTCGCCAAAACTAGTTAACCGAGTGGTGTCACATTACTAACCATGTATTTCAATTTGAAACTGCTAATAGCCATTGGACACATTCACAAGGCAACCTTTTAAGTAGACCAAGTTGGATCATTTCATTAAGCATATGGTACCTAAAACTATTACTAAAGTTCCAAGAAAAGAATTACTTTTCAAATACAAACAATTCGATATAGTAGGGTTTGAAGACAGAGTCATTATGTAGAAGTACATGTCACAGTCTAAAAAGCAGCTAGTTCTAGTGACTATATAAAAGGAATACTACTTTGAATGCATTCCTGATATTAATTTTAATTATGTGAAGACCAGAGGTATACAGGTCTCTATAAGCAATTCATTATTAGAATGCTTGCAATGTGATTAATTTATAAATACAGAAGTTACGTAAAACAAATATGAAAACGGAAATATAAATCCACTAAACCAAATGGTGAAAGTGTCTCTTGTTTATGACTAAAGTTCAACTTGTCAATTAAACCATCACCCTAAAGAAAGTGAAAATTACCGCGAGAAAGGAGGAAGAATTTGTAGTTGTGTGCCCCAACACACGCTTACCTTGCTAACGAATCGATACATGAACAATGTTAGAAAAGGAAGTAAACATTATAAAGTAATTGACTTCAATAATCTTTTTGCTTCACGTTGGTATTGGAGGAATGGAATTAAGTGAGTGGAATGATTCATTCCACCATTCCATATCCTCACCCAAGTAATAAAATTCACAAATTTGGTAGGAATGAGAATAATTTATTCCATTCCGATGGAACAACCAACCACAAATTTTTCATTCCATGGGAATAAGTCATTCCATTTCCACCTTCATTCCTTCAATCCAAACATAGCATTACTGCTTGAAATGATCTACAAACGAAATATAACTCCTACTCCAATAAACTGAACTAGCTTCAATTTGTTGGCATAAATCTAATTAATCATAGGATCCAATACCTAATGTAATAGATAATCGGTTCTAAGCATACGTGATGACGGTTTATAAATTGTAGTATACTAGACAAAATCATTGAAACATTACTTGAGTCGTTACAAGACTACCAACAATAAATGACAGTCAGTTTATACATTATAGTATACTAAACAATATCAACTCAACTGGATGTCAATCACTATTAGTAGGAAACAAAAACTATGCAGGTAGGCAACTGATGCAGTCGAAACATTACTTCAGTGTAAGACTACCCCGCCCGACTAATAATGCCACAACACCATAATTATGCTTTACACAATCAACAACTTGCGATATATTAGTACGATAACTACTTGATATATATATATATATATATATATATATATATATATATATATATATATATATATATATGTTTCCCTTTTCATCAATTCATCACAATGTTTTAGGGATACAATGTTTTAACTTTATATTTCCTCCGCAAACAACCTACAAAAATTAAATACTAAGGACCCAAATAAATAGTTGAAGATCATAGAAATTCGTACAGAAGTTGGGCAGGAGGAATTACAATTGCTTAGTGATATTAATTTTCACTCTAAAAGGAAGGGTAAGATGCTAGTTCACATGGGTCATAGAGAAGACTAAGTCATGCTGAGAAGTTAAAAGTCCATACTAAATGAAGAAGATAATGTCCAATGGAGGAGGAGGAACAATTTGATTAAAGAAAATGATAGAAGGAACTTGAGCATCACAAGCTTGTGTTTCCATTCACTGAAGGTGTTAATGCTAGCAACAGGATCGAGGATTGTAAAGAAACAAATTGTGAAAGAGTTCCCATATATGATGAAGAATCATTCACTGAAGGTGATAATGCTAGCAACTGGATCAAGGAGTGTGAAGTTGCAATAACATTGAGTAATTAATAATTTCAAGAACAACACTTCGTTATTGTACTCAAATATATGAGAAACCAAAAGTTACAATAACATTGAGTAATTAATAATTTCAAGAAATATGATTATTCATATTGATGATCTAGTATATTCGCATAAGTTAAATAAATCAAAATCTTCACAATTAAGTTATGTATGATGAGCTACAGATGAATCACACACCTGATACCCCCGTGCGTAGACCACCAGTCCAATCTTGCTTGTAGCATAACAACCTTTTTTGAAGATCATTCTTGATTCCCCGAAAGGGAACAAGCATTTCTTCCATGATAACTCAAAAGTTATACAATTACGGGTTTTTTTAATTCTTTTTACTTTTTTCCTTTTAACTTGACAAAGTACTAATTGGTATGAGATGGACTACAAATGACACACTCAAACTTCAAACTAAGGGTCTATTAAGATAACTATATGTTCATAATCAAACTAGAAGAAAGAATAGGGGCTATGGGCACAATGACAAAGATTGTTTGATCATTACTTTCAATGTATAAATGGCCCTTGTTGAGGTCCATGAATTAGAATATACAAGAATCAGAATAAAATTTTGGTATAACATACAAAGAATTATTTTAGTGAAGTTATAAAGAAGAATAAAAGAATAGTTAGTAATGAATGTGAATCAGATAAAGATAGGAATCTCAATCCTGCCTACTTGGATTCCAAAACTGAGTGAAAAATCAGTGATACTAGTGAAATAGATTCAGGCAGTCAAGACTAATGAAACAAAAAAACCATCTCCAAAGAATTAATATATAAACTAGCGGTTGACTTCAGTAAAGTTCAGATCCATCAAATCTGAGCAGAATATGAATTTTGAAACTTAGGGGATTTCTTGCTTTTATAAAACATATTTGGAAAGAAACTAAAATTGGGTGATAATTTTGTAGTGGGACAAATTTAGCGAGCCCAGGCTCAATTTAGGTTACTCCCAACAACGCAGAGGCATATTCCCTCTTACACTTTTAAAAAGATATACCAATAATTAATAATAAATCTTGAAAAGATCGGACTTTTATCACCGAATAATTACTCATAAATCACCAAGTATGAGGAAAAGTCCGACTGGAAAGTCTGGTCAACCCCTCGTGAGTGATGACAAAGCCATTATAAGGAAGTTAATACACTAATACTTGAGGTGGACAGATACAAGTGTGGGTTAGGCTACATACTAAAATTATAAATAAATAATATTTAAAAATAAAAATAAAAACACATACAAGGGGAGAGAGAGAGAGAGAGAGCAACATTTTTGCTGCTTTAAAGCTCTAGAAATTATTGGGAAGGTAAAAGAAAGGCATAAGCGCATATAGAAAAAGAGAGTTAAGGGACTTGAAAGGTAATTCAAATTTTAATCGGGCTTGAAGCTCAAAATTGAAAGTGTTGGACAATTGATACAGATTGATCTGATTCTGTGAAGAGAATTAATTGAAAGTATTGGATAATTTTAAATCATACAAATACCATCCATGATGACATGTTAACATTTACTTTGAAATACACAGATAGATTATGAAATATTTTGTTTAAATTCTTATTTGTACTCGAGGCATTTAAAGGTTAAATGATATGCAAAACCACAAAACTAAAAACAGATTCTAGAGCAGAAATAGAAATGCATACCAAATCATCATCGTCGGTATTGTCTCCTTTTTCCACTACTCTCCCTAAGGATTATATTCTCTTCTTCAAGCTAACCAGATCGCTCCTTTGCAAAAGCTAGATCTGCTTTGACCGTGTTCAGCTCCCGAAGAAGAAGCTTTGCTTTGGCAGCCATTGCCATTGCAACTCAGAATTATAACCGTGGAGGCATATCATACATCTCACCTAATATCAGCATACATCTTTTTTTTAAACATGTTATTTTTTTGAGTTGAATCTGATAAAGTTCATTTCATTCATGCCAAAAAACAAAACCCTTGTTGTTCTACTTTACTCCACCTCCACAGCCCAAATCCACTGTATACCAACCCCCATGCATTTTGCTTACCAAAAATACAAAAACAACACTAAACAAAAATACCCACTTCATAGATCTTCATTTTCACCAAACAATCCAATTTTTTTATAAACAAACAAAATAAAAATTCTGCTAAATATAACTCCAAATGGGTCCTCCTCAATGTTCTGCTGTTACTAGAATCAATGCACATAAACAAGCCTAAGTTTTTACTTCTACTGAATAAAGAAAGGTTACATAATTCGAGAGTACACAATAAAGAAACTAAACCCAATCCTAAGTTTTTGCACACATAATTCATGAAGAATCTAAGTTACAAAGATAGTCCATCATTTGAAATTGAGTTTCAATCCTAAACAATAACTATAAAGATACAATATGAAAATCTCCAATTCTCCATACAAAGAAAAAACCTAATAAAATTGAATGTCCGATCTTGAACTAAATTTCCCAACTTCATGCCAGGCCAAAATAATCTTCAAAACAAAAGAAAACAAAAGAAAAACTACAAATCATTCAACCCTAAAATTTACTTTTTCTCACACGTGCACCGTCGCATATCACGCATTCTTAAAATGAAATAGAACAATCAACAACAATGAGCAATCAGACTTAGCTTCAAAATCATCTTCAACTCAACTTTTTAGAAACCCATCGAATCATTGCAAACAACATTTTATTGGGTCTACTTGTTTCTCTGATATTCCAAGTTTAAGAAAGTTAAATAGATTTAAGCCCAAAAGACAAAACCCACAGGCCCTAGCTGTTCTACTTTACTCCACACCCCGAGTCCACTGAATACCAACCCCCATGCATTTTACTGACCAAAAACACAAAAACAACACTAAACAAAACGACCCAGGTCATAGATCTCCATTTTCACCAAACTATCCAATTTTTTTAAAACAAACAAAAAAAAATCTATTAAATATAACTCCAAATGGGTGGAATATATTTTTTGGCCATGTGATAATCTCTGCAGAAAGACCAAGACTTCAAGAAAATAAAATTACAAAAAGGAGTAGATATTCAAGAAAAGTTACAACAACAAATAAAAATCATACTTTCATGCTCTGTAAAAAGGAGACATCAATGGGTATGAGACAGAGTGCAACGAGTGGTTGAGGGAGACGAGTAAAGTAGTAAAACTGAAGACTAAAACTAGAAGATATATTATCAAAAATGTAAAAAATCAATGGAAAATGAAGCGAAACACTAGAATCAATGCACATAAGCAAGCCAAAGTTTTTACTTCCACTGAATAAAGAAAAGTCACATAATTCGACAGTATACAATAAAGAAACTAAACTCAATCCTATGTTTTTGCTGCCACTAACTAAATAAAGAAACAACACATAAATTACATGCATAGGGTATTCAAGAAAGCCACATAATTCATGAATAAGTTGCAGGCATAGTCCCAGATCATCAAATTTGAGTTACAATCCCAAAGAAAACTAAAGCATACAATATGAAATCAGACCTTGAACAAAGCAATTAAAGCAGATGAAAGCGTGGAACCAAATCAGACCCTAATCATGGAGCCTCCACCACGCTACCAAAAATCTCAAATAATATAACAGATAACTGGTCCTCTTCCTAATAATTAATAGAACAATAATATAATGCATCACAAGCACTAATACATAAGTTAAGCACTAATATTTTAAATCTTGTTTACAATTGTTGTTGATAAATAATAATATTCAATAATTGCAATCAAAATGTGAGCACAAGTCATTTAAGTTTTAAGACAAATAAAATGGGCCAAGCAAAATAGGAATTGAGAAATTTGCAGTAAGGGATAATTTGCAGTCACTCTTATTAATAGCATTCAACGAAATGAGAAACCATATATATGCCTAGACTTGCATTGAATTCTAGATTGGAACATTGGAGGAATGCGTAATGATCATAGTGGTTTCCAAATTTTAATCCTTTGAGACAAGGATCTTCCCAAGCAAAGGGGAATTGTCACATATCTAGAGATGAAGGGGAACAATTAGAATCAATTTGGAAAGACGGGCTACTGCAAGCCTTCATTGAAAATTCTTCTACTTATCTCTATTCCATAAATCATAATTACTTACAAGCTGAGTGTAAAAGATTAGCTCCGTAAGAATAAGTGCTAGTGTTCATGAACAATTTTTCCAACCAATAACATCACACTACTAAACCCATAAGATGTCAACAAGGTCTATGCTGGATATGTACTTTATGTCACACATGCGACTACACTTAAGTTACAATAGAATTTTTCAGATTGATAAAATATTTGATGATGCATTTTACTTCATAGTCTCGATAAACCAACAACTCCCCCCCCCCGCCATCACACAACTTAAATGAATATGTAAGCACGCTTGGAAGATTCAAGAGTGTTGCACAACAGTGTTGCTACTGTCATAGGTCCCACTCCTCCAGGCACGGGGGAGATTGCTGAAGCGACCCTAACAGCTTCCTCCAGGCACGGGGGAGATTGCTGAAGCGACCCTAACAGCTTCTTCATAGCAGACATCTCCCACAAGACGATAGCCATACTCACATTTGGGATCCTGCAATCAATTTTTGTTTATTCAAAAAAATGAATACCCAGTTTATGAAGCTAAAATCCTTTCTTTATTTGCTTCTTTCCTTTTCCTTAATCAAAATAATTTTCTTTAATGGGAAGTAATAACAGTTTCATGCTATTTCTCTTTTGAACAATCCACTAGTAAGCTATTGAAAATATTGGGAATCCATGGAAAGTAAAAAATAACAAGTGTTTACCTCAACTGGAAATGTACCAACATCAACAACCACTGCACCTGGCTTTAACCAACTTCCACGAACTAGATTGGGAACTCCCACTGCTGTGATTACAATGTCAGCTTCATGACTAATCTCTTCTGGGTTCCTTGTGAACTCGTGGACAATGCTTACCGTTGCATGGTGCCTCTGCCCAACAATTTGAACAAATGCACCAGTTAAATCAGTAACAGAAGCATTTATTCAGCAATACTATGAGATGTAAGAACAGAAGACTAAAAGAAAGATGGTGTCACCTGCAACAGCAAGGAAGCAGGTAATCCAATGATGTTGCCTCTCCCAATCACCACAGCTTTCTTCCCCATTATTTCTACATCAGACCTCAGCAATAACTATATACAACCTTTTGGAGTGCAGGGAATGAACAACGGTTCCCTCCCCTGGATGGCTAGCATTCCCATGTTCAGTGGATGGAAGCCATCTACATCTTTCTCCAAACTCAGTGCATCCATTATCTTCCCCTCATTCAAATGCTGTTCACTAATTGTCAGTTATCCGTACATCGTCAACAACATTTCTTCCTACTTGGTAAAATCTCAATTACCTTCTACTCCCTCCGTCCAACTTTACTTATACCATTTGTAGTGGCAGATATTTTAAGACGTGATAGAACATATTTATTTATATGTTTGATAAAACATATTTCTAGATTACATTTCATAAATTTTAATATACTTGAAAATAATATATATATATATAAACATATATATGTGGTTTTGGGCATGCCTTAAATGAGTGCTAAAACACGGTTACCAAGAACACGGATCAATTGGGTACACATAATAGGAAAAAACACCGCCTGAATGATAGGGGTAGGCTTACTCCCGTAGCAATTCAGAAAGCCAATATTTTTAAGTGCCCTCTATAATTTATATAGAGAAGAATTTAATAGTTTAAAAAAATAATAATAATAAATAAAACAAAATAATTGAAGAGATCAGTTTGGTCCTTTCAAAAGTAAAACAGTATAGAGATAAAAGAAACAGGTTAACGTAAACACTGACCAACTAAATGTCTCTCAAACTTTGAAATAGAGATATCAACTATCCTCAATTTATACGTGGGTCCAATTTAGAGCTCCACTACCACAATTTGGAATGATAGCACCCAATACGGGGAACGCAGGGCATTAAGAATACCTTGCTAACACCGTGCTAAACACAAAAGAAAGGGCACAAGTAAATTTGGACAGAGACAACATATCAAAAGTCACTATAAAAGTATGTACTGAATCAATCTTGCTAAATTATTAAAATAACGGTACATAATTGTTGAGTGTCGAGATATGCCATATAGTGCAACTAAATTAAATGGTTTTAGCCAAATATCACATCAATATAGGGCAAAAGAGCCGCCCAACATAGTTTATGCTACCTAAATAAAAACATATTTACATCCTCCCAAATCTTCCGTCCCCCTTTTCTACACATGGTCTGACACTAAATGTAAGATGTTCTAAAACACACATTTATAGCCAATATTTTATATGTTTTTATAGTTGAAAACTTGAAATATATACATATATTTTGAAATTATAGAATATATTATATATTCATTCTTACAAATATGTTTCGCATGTCTTGTTATGGGTGCCACACATGTTCAAAGAAGGTGACAACAAAATTCAGACAGAGTCCAAGATGAGATCGGGACAAGGTAGAATCCCACAAAACAAAACTTCTAGCAAGAGCCTTAAGATAAGGCAATGGCAGTTGAATTAGATAGTCAGGTAGTAACAATTAGAGTTTTATAGTTGAAGATGTTACCACAAAAATTATGAAATTACCTTTGGAAGGGGAAGCTGCACAAGGATCCCATGAACTGATGGATTCTTGTTCAACCTTGATAAAGCATCAAAAACCTCAACTTCCATGCAATTATCAGGTAATTCAGTCATCACAAACTTGATTCCAGCCTCTTCACAAGCATACCTTTTTGTACGGACATACGTCTGGGAATCCCTTCTTTCACCAACCATAATTACAACTAGCCTAGGTACCCTTCCCAATGGACTTCTTCATCCTTCTTACTTCGCTAGCTATGCCAGATCTAATTTTATCAGAGATCGACTTCCCATCAATTACTCTAGCAATCTGGCCATTTGCTGCGTGAACTACAGATTTTGATCGTGTTTTTCCTATATTCTTTTCTATACCAAGGGAGAATGCAGAGTAAACATGAGCAGATCATGAACAACAAATAGTCGACAATATGATAACATATTGTGCGTTAACAATAGCTTTAGAAACTTAGTATTTATGTGAGTGGATTGGGACTGGAAAATATTCAAATTTCAACCAAGTGATGATATTGTCTTAAAATTGTTTAAACAAGCTGTAAAAGAACTTCATCTAAAAGATTTAAATCACGATCATTACATGAATTAACATTTAATACCTACTGGTAATCCAACCATCAGATCTGTTACACACCACTATTGTGGTGAGAAGTAACAATAAGTAAGATAAAACTGTGATGTCATTAATTTCTAGCTATGGATTATGTGATGAATTTTCTTACTAAGTTGCATTGATTATTAGTTACTATCAAAAGCCTTCTCTTTTGATTTCTTAAGCAGTGGTAATTAACTAAATTTTAATAGGCGTGATTAACTAGTACTAATCTTAATTGCTTTAGTCGGATTAGTGGAAGATTATTTAAGAATCAGAATTATTAATACTTAATATTTGATTAAGGATTGATGACTCGGCTCACTTGAAAAGTGACATGTAGCATACTTTTTGATACCTCGCTAACACCTAGCACCTATTTCCTAAAACATCTCACAATTTCTTGACATGTAGCAGCCACTTGGCTTGAATATAAGAAAGAAAGATATGATTTATAATCTAGAGGTGCTTGTCTCTACACAAGAAGTTAGGTCAATTCAAAGGAAGAAAAAAAGAAAAACAAAGTATAGGAAAGCAACGAGAAAAGTAAGGGGACTCTAACCAGTAACACCCCAAATTTCAAATTCCACTTGCTTCATGAGTGTGTACCACTTGATCCCTACAACCTACCACAGATCCGATCCAAAAGTCAAGAATTTTAGGTACATGAGTAGTGAGTTTGGCATTATAAGGACCTATACTCTTCTTAAAGCCACCAATGTGTGATTTTACAATCACCCCATCTTAAGACTTGACGTCCACATCAAGTCTCAAACACTATTTGGATTCAATGTCAAACAGTGTTAGGAGTCTAGAGGTGGCTCTTTGGTGTAGCACTTCGTCCCGCATAGCTCTTAGATCCTATACTTTTGGCAGAGTCATGGCTCTGATACCAATTTTAACGCCCCAACCTAAATTCCACTTGCCCATATGTACCACAAATCCTACAGCCCGCCATAGACATGGAAGCAAAAGAAATTTAAAATTATTGAGTTATTATAATATTATTATATATTATCATTATGGATGATTTCAATATAATTAGTTTATTTAGTAAATAAGATTAAGATATATTTAAGTATATTAGTAGAATATTCTAGAGAATTAATTATTTAAGGTAATAGACTAAAATTATATTTCCTTATTCAATTAGGTTACTTTATACTTTAATTAGCCTGCAAATATTAGGTTTTCCTTATCCCTATATATACAGTTGAAATCCATCATTATTGTATTACTGAATGATTGATTTTACTGAATTTTAAGCCTTGTGCTTGTGTTTGTGGCTTTTTAGCCTTTTATCTCCTTTATTCTTTCCTCTATCCTTGTCCTACATCCGACCCGATCTTTTAGGTACACAAGTGATGAGTTTGGCCTTAGAAGGACCTATAATCTTTTTAATGCCACCGATGTGGGATGTTACACTAATACATCTCTTTGATGCCTTAATTAGTACATGATTAACTAACATTTTCTTATATTACTTTATTTGTAATGAAATTCTACTATGAATCATGCATGTTTTCAAATGTATACAATGTTCAAGTGTCATACCGATTCTTAATGCTTCGTGTTTATCGAATTTGTTCTAATGATGTGATAGAGAATACATGCCATATGTGAGTAAAAGAAAGGCTTATAAGTAATGTATATAAACTTATACATATGTTGCATTTTAATGTCAGTTTTTAGAGTATTTTCCTGAGTTGCTTAAATAGTACCTCTGATCCAAATTATAAGATCAATATTGACTTTTCAAAAGTCAATTTCAAATACTTTCAAACTTAAAATTGACATAAATTCATATAGTTTATGTCAAAACAATTACGAATATCGTAAACTAACTAGTAATAAATTTATTGTTTCAAAACTTGAATGAATCATGTCAATTTAAAATGTGAAAATATCTCAAATTGAATTTTATAAAGTTAATATTGTTCTTATAATTTAGAATGGAGGGAGTATATATTAAAAATAGACAAGTCTAGTTTGTCCCTACCAAAAATCAATTTAGTCAGAAGTGTAAGTATTTTATTAAATTCATGCAAAAGTTTAGTTGTTAACATTCTACCTACAAAAAATTTGTGTACTTAGTGTACCTTCAAAGAGTCACAAATCGGTCATAGCATAACATTATTTGGCGATTCTTGAACCTAAATTGAAGCATCAGAAGTTTTGTTCAATTAGAAGTGGAATCAGCTCAAAAGACTTAACAAAGGAGTTATAACAATTTTATTGTAATATGGTGCATGCTTAATTATTTGGGAAACACTCATTCTACTAAGTAATTATGATGATACAATTTTTGGTATTTGTGTAGTAATAAGTAATGAATGGATGAGAAATTTATGTGATGATGTGAACATTTTACGCGTGATCATTGAACATCATGCATTGATATATGATTTTGAAAATAAGAATGGTAACAAGGTGATTATTGGGGCATTGAAGTTCAATTGTGTTGTTAAAGTTGAAATTGTAAAGGTTTCCTAGCTTGAATTAGGTTATGGATTCCCTCGAGGACAACTTGGGGACAAATCCCTATAAGAATAGTTGGTGCCTAGCCAAAATTATAATGTTACTGTATTTGGTTTCTAGCCAAAACTAGGATATCTGTTTTATATATCCTTGTTAAAGAACTTATTATATGAAAAAAATAAAGAAGAGAATGTAAAGAAAACATGTTGCATTGATGTTCGATTTTCTTCATTTGCATGATTTGTTTGTGGTTGCATAATACATTGACTTAAAACTTATATTAACATATTCTATTGGGCTTATTCTCGCCCATATATATTTTCAAGGGTCAAAGACTCCTTCAGATTGGAATACAAGAGAATAAGTTTGAAATGACTTAACATTACTATTATGGGCTAAGGGAAGATGAATCTATAAACATGCTTTTGTGTAAATTATAATTATATACGACTTAAATGTTCAAAGCAAGATGCATTTGTTTTAAGATATCTAAGGGTTCATTAGGTAACTGCTTCTGTTTCCAAAATTTTGTTTCTACTTTTACTATTTTGAAATCAAAAGCAAAAAATAGTTTTTGGTAACAATTTCTGCTTTTAAAAAAAGTGGAAGCAAAATCCATTTTGGCAGCAAAAAAATGAAAACACAAAATAGTTGTTTCTTCAATTTTGGCAACACTGGGAGTTATTCTAATTCTAATGAAGTCCAAATCTCATAAATAACAAAACTTCAAACTTAACTTCTTTTTAAAAATAAAATAAAGCTAACATTTAAATATAGTTATCAAACATTTCTGATATTTGTTTTCACTGGTGAAAGCAAGTAAAAGCATAAACAATCGATAATAAAAATAAGAAACCGAAATATGAAAGCATAAGCGGTTACAAAACCAACTCTTACTATTTAATATATCATTGTGGGAAATGAATACAAAAAGGTGTGTTTATTAAGTTTGGCTGCTTAAACTGGAGTATTCGGAATAGAAATGCTTGAAGCCAAACGATTGTTTCTAAAATCCTTTTCCTTATTAACACCACACCAAGGGTAGGGTCGTAACAAAAACGAGTAGTGGTTTCAAAAACTTAGATATTCTTAAATCTATATATTAATCAAAAAAATAATCTAAGGATTTTTTCTATAACCATTTTCCCTTGCCCATTTCTTCTTATTCACCTCCCCAAGGGTGGTGTCGCCACAAAAACAGTGAGTAGTGTGGGTCAATAGCTTAGATATCCCTAAATGTGTACTTTAACTAAAATAATAAATCTATTTACACAATATTAGCAAGCTTTAACTATTCAAGTCTAGTTTGGATATTACTAACCTTTAATTTATTTTTTTATATTCATCGCTTGTCTGCAATGGCACACTACAAAGATGCGGGGTCGGGCCATGGCCACACCAGGATTTTTTTATTTATTTATAATTAATATACAGTTAAATTTTTTTTTTAATTTCCAAACACTTAAATTTGTTTTTCTTTTTCACAAAAAACTTTTGAGTATTTAGTCTTATTTATATCTTTTCTCAAATTTTTATATACCATACATTATATATTTAATACAGATTCCTTCTCCACCACTCTTAACTTATTGCTAATTTTACATAATTTATCATTAAAGTTAAGAAATGTGAGTATATTAGTGTTTGAAATTATGAATTTTTTGTGTTGCTATTTTTTTACCGTATCTCTTGCAAAAATATATAAATTAATTAGGATTCTATAATATATATTTGAAATCATAAATTAGGTATTTATTATTTGTTTTGTTATAATACAAATTTTAACGTGGGTCTGTGGTTGGATAAGTTTTCTTGTTGAGGTATAAGTTTCACACTTTTTTACCCTTTTTAAGGTATAATATAAACAATAAAAATTATTTTATTATGGTGTTTATGCAGTTAAAAAAAATCGGTTGAATGACACTTTTATCCCTCCAAGTTGCCACCCACTTTTAAAGTCGTTCCCAAAGTTCATTTTTCACCAATTAAGTCATTAAAGTGACATTTTTTGGCGTTTATGTTCCTTTTACCCGATTTGACCCCAACCCGATCCATTTTGACCCAACCCGACCTAGTTTAACCCGAGTAAGTCAAGTTCCTACTAAGGATGACAAAATCAAGGACCAACAATACTTTAACTCCATCTTTATCTTTGAAGAGCCAAAAGAAATGCCTCCTCAAAGGTTCCTAGATCACCATATCATCCTCAAACAAGGAGCTCAACCCTTCTCCATCAGGCCCTATAAGTGTTCTTATGACCAAAAAATAAAATTGAGAAATTGGTTTTGGAGATGTTATAAACAGGAATCATCAGATCTAGTAAGAGCTCTTTTGCTTCACTTATACTCCTAGTAAAGAAAAAAGATGGATCATGGTGGTTTTGTGTTGACTACAGGCATCTCAACTCTTTGACCATAAAGAACAAATATCTTATACCCTTAATAGACGAGTTATTAGATGAATTGGGTGGAACCAAAGTATACACTAAGTTGTACCTTAGAGCTGGTTACATCCAAGTTAGTATGGCACCTGAAGACAGAGAAAACAGCCTTCAGAATTCATCAAGGCCATTTTGAATTTACTGTCTTACCATTTGGGTTACAAATGCGCCTGCTACTTTTCAAAATTTGATGAACCATGTGTTCCAACCTTTTCCAAGGAATTTTGTGCTAGTGTTTTTTGATGACATCATGTTATACTCTTAAAGCTTGGAAGATCACTATCTCCACTTGAGAGCAGTTTTTAAAGTCATGAAAGAGAATCAGTTGTATGCTAAATTTAGCAAGTGTGAAATTGCCAAGGAAAGAGTGGAATACCTAGGAATGTCATATCAGCAGAGGGAGTAGCCATGGATTCTTCAAAAGTGTTCTCAGCTGGCCCAGACCTACAACTTTGAAGGGCTTAAGAGGATTCCTTGGATTGACAGCCTATTATAAAAAAATTATCTAGAACTATGGCACCATGGCAAAACCCTTAACCACTTTACTGCAAAAAGACAACTTTGGTTGGAAAGAAGAAGCAGAGAAGGCATTTGATCAATTAAAGAGAACCTTAACCACTACACCAGTTTTGGCATTATCAGACTTCAACAAACAATTTGAAATTGAAACATATGCTTCCGGGAGAGGCATTTGAGCTATACTAATGCAAGAAGGAAGGCCATTAGCTTATTTCAGTAAGGCTTTTGGGCCAAATGGACGAGGGTTCTGATCTACTTATGAGAAGGAACACATGGCAGTTGTAGAAGCAGTTCTTCCTATTTGGGGCTCAAACAGTTTTTGACAAGGATTGATCACCAGTCCCTCAAATATTTCTTATAACAAAAGGTAGTCTCATGCTTGCAGCAAAGGTGGTTGAGTAAGCTACTTGGATATGACTACAACATTAGCTACAAAAGGGGCAAAGACAAGAAAGCAACTGATAGCTTATCAAGAAAGATAAACACTGGAAAAGAGGTGACTAATCCTAATATCCATGAGGGCATGGATTTTAAAGGAGGGAATTGTCAAGCATAACCCTAGTCATTTTCTCTCATTTAGGTCTTAATATCTAGAATATTCTCCAAGTAACAACCTCACATGCCCATGTGCTCATATGCAGGTGGTGTAGGATAAGTAAAGTATATGTAGGTTAAGCTTTATTTTCCTGCAAGTAACTTGGTATAAAAATGTAAGCGGTGATTTATTTTCATTTCAAGCTTTATGAACAATTATATGAAATATCTGAGAGAGTCTCTTTGAACTCTTCTCCCTTATCTCTTCCTCACCTCCATTCTACCATATTTCTACCCTTTCTTTCTCCCCCAAACTCTGTTTCAGTCTCTTTCTGCTCTAAATTATCTGTCTCTCACTATTAGGAACTCATCTAGTTCCTAACACCCTCTGCCCATCGACAAAACAATGAGAGAAAGCAAACTAAAAAAAGTATTAATGCACTCAGGTTCCCCATCCCGAAAGTTTCAAAGCAGAACCCACGAGTTTCCACATCCTACCCCCAACCAAGGATACAAAACAAATACCACCACAGGCATTAAAGGCAATCTGAATAACTTCATGAACATCTCACAAAGTGGCACCTCACAACACCACACAAAGTTGAATGTCATATCTTAAACTAGATTTCCCAACTTCATGCCCAGGTGGCGACTTGTCTTGGCCACGGGGATAGCTCTGGTGTGAGAATAAGTACAAGCCGTTCACAAGGTTTAACAATGGAGGCTTAAGTATTTAGTGCTCAAAGATGTATTACCTATTAATCGTAGTTAAGCCTTGTATTTATAGCCATTCTCATCTCCCAAGAGTCCCTCTCCGAGTCGGAATAGAACTCCTAAATATGGCAGTTACCCATATTTGGGTCCAACACAATCTCCTTAAAGTAGAATCCCTTTCCAATACTACCTTTGGAGTTACCTTATTAGAATATGATTAGGGTTAGTGCCATTAACCACGCAAACTCCTTATCACTCCAAACTCTGCGCCTGGGCCGCCCAACTGCACAGGCCCAACCCAACAGACGTCACAAAACACCAAATTTCCGCTTGACCCAAAGGACGCCAAGCGTCTGACCCCACCTCCTTGATCCCAACCGGATTCCGGCTAATGGGCTCGGGTATCCCGAACCCGAACATCCTCGACATCCCAGATGCCTTGACCATGAGCCCAATCTCATCTGTTCCAACCCAAGACTACAGCTAACATGATGGTCGGTAAAACACTCCCGAACATTGCCCCCCAGTCTCTTGTTATAAGATATTTATGACCTGAGACTTGAAAGGACACAATTTTTAAGAGTCACTTTGTGATGATGAGTCAGTCTCCTGAACCCAAGCGGTTTTTCTCGTTTTTTTAGCCATGACGCCTCCCCAGGAGCGGGCCCACGTGCCATGAATAAATACGCTTTGGAAATCCGTGTCAATCACGCTATATAAGCCCCCATCCACCTATCATCAACATCACTTTTTCGAGCCTTTCTTCATTTCAAACTCCTTTTTTAAATATTTCGGCAAGGGCGATTTCCGGCGAAAGCTTTAAAACAATACTTGCAAATCATTCAACCCCAAAATTTACTTTTTTCTCACACGTGCCTTTGCATATCTCAGATTCTTAAAATTTGAAATAGAACAATAAACAACAATGAGCAAGTGTACCTAGCTTCAAAATCTGCTTTCAACTCAACTTTTTAGAAACCAATCAATCATTAAAAACAACATTTTATTGGGTCCGCTTGTTTCTCTCATATTCCAAGTTTAAGAAAGTTAAATAGATTTAAGCCCAAAAGACAAAACCCCAGGTCTTCTAGGCACATTACTTTTTACTCCACACCCCGAGTCCACTCAGATACCAAACCCCCATGCATTTTATTAACCAAAACACAAAAAAACAACACTAAACAAAACTACCCACGTCATAGATCTCCATTTTCACCAAATTATCCAATTTTTTAAAACAAACAAAGAAAATCATTAAATATAACTCCAAATGGGTGGGATATTTTTTGGCCATGTGATAATCTCTGCGGAAAGAATAATAAGGCTTCAAGAAAATAAAATTAGAGAAAGGAGTAGATATTCAAGAAAAGTTACAACAACAAATAAAAATCATACTTTCATGCTTTCTGTAAAAGGAGACATCAATGGGTATGAGACAGTCAAAGAATGAGTGGTTGATTTGAGACGAGTAAAGTAGTAAAATTGAAGACTAAAACTAGAAGATATATTATCAAAATGTAAAAATCAATGGAAAATGAAGCAAAACACTAGAATCAATGCACATAAGCAAGCCAAAGTTTTTACCTCCATTTGAATAAAGAAAAGTCACATAATTGACAAAGATACAATAAAGAAACTAAACTCAATCCTATGTTTTTGCCGCCACTAACTAAATAAAGAAACTAAGCACATATGCATAGGATATTCAAGAAAGCCACATAATTCATGAATAAGTTGCAGAGGCATAGTCCAACGTCAAAATTGAGTTACAATCACAAAGAAAAACTATAAAGCATACAATATGAAATCCAGTACCTTGAACAAAGCAATTAAAAGCGGATGAAAGCGTGGAACCAAATCGGACCCCAATCATGGAGCCTCCACTACGCTACCAAAAATCTCAAATAATACAACAGATAATCGGTCCTCTTCCTAATAATTAATAGAACATTAATATAATGTATCACAAGCACTAATATATAAGTTAAGCACTAATATTTTAAATCTTGTTTACAATTGTTGTTGATAAATAATAATATTCAATAATTGCAATCAAAATGTGAGCACAAAGTCTTTTAAGTTTTAAGACAAATAAAATGGGCCAAGAAAAATAGAAAATTGCATTGGGTGATGGATAAAAGTTTAACCTCTTTTCCATTGTGAAAAGTATTTATCTTTTGTACCAAACCCAACTAAATTATGAAATATGATATCAAAGGAATTGTTAAATTCACTCCACTTTCATAGCAAAGCACATTTAACATCTACTACAAATTGATAAAAAATACAAAAACATAAAACATCTCCTTATTAAATAATATATCACAAATCGATGCTAGAATGAAGCAATTGGAGATGACATCTTAAGTTTTGTTAGATATACCAATTTGTCACAAGGAACGAAGAAGCACTATTTTTGTTATAAAACATTTTATATGTGTTAAATAACGGAAAAGGGGTTAGGGAAATCAAGGGAATGTAACCTTCATTGTAAATGCCCTTAACAAAAAATAAGTTGGCATCAAGCATTGCACTTTTAAATAGACAACTTGCCCTCTAACTAAGTTGTTTCAGATTAGTGCAAGCAACTAAGTTTGAAATGGCTAATACAATAATAATAGATAGGACTCCTAAAATTATTCATTACGGCAAATTTATTCAAATATTATACATGAGACACATGACAACTTTGGTAAAAAAATTGCTATATACACTTTTTACAAATAGCTTATAAAAAGATCAATAGATAAATAATCCACAAAATTGAGAAATACACATTTTTATTAACTAATTTCAAGTAATACATTGAAAAGTAATTGGTACATTGAACTTACACGCATCACGACAAGGTAACATGTTGGGAAATTCGGTTCAAGGCATCCACCGATCTCTAATCTCTCCTTTTTCTACCATTTCAACAACTCCCATCGAAAAAATCTCGGAGTTGAGCAAAGCCACAATTGGGAGGGTTTTAGGCTTCTCCCGGAAAAGCAGAGAAAAAACCATGAAAAGAAAAGCGCGCAGAATCACGGAAAGCGTTCATTCTGCATACGGAACCCATATAACCGTAGGGAGCCTGATAACCCGTCCCCCAAATGGGGCTCACCAGACGAATTTATCTGACCGTAAAATCACCAAAACAATGAATCAGACGCCTTGTCACAGACTCTGACAATGAGGGGAGGCCTAACAATGAGGGAAAGAAGAAGCGGTGGCGCGAGGCGTAGCGTCAGACCTCCGATTGGTCGATCTCCTCCCACCAAAAAGCCCCGATCGACTCGACCAAACCTCACTTATATCACAATCAAGTACTCCAACAAAATCGAGAATAAAAGCATATAAATTGCACCAATCGAAACCAAAGCCCTAAGTAGCCAGTGAACTGTGGCTTCTTTACTTGATCCTTTGGTGTCCGTGTGTGTGGTCTCTTTGCCTCATTTGTATAGAACAAGTAGTTTTGTCTTGTTGAAGCCTTTGTGACACTTTGAACAAGGACAAGAAGAGTATTGTTTCTACTTTCTAGTTGGTGATATATTTAAAGAAAACGCAGACGCTGCTTTTTTTTAAAGGCCGGAGTAATATATTACCAAGTGGGGTTGATGTTTGTTTTGACATTTTTAGGTTTGTCTTATATATATATATAATTATATATATATATATATGTATAAATATATATGTTAAGATATTTTGTGTGTGTTTGTAAGAGTCTTGAGTATCGGCAATATCATTCTACGGGATGAAATGAATTTTTATTCTACTGGAATGATTAATCATTCGAAATAATCATCAAATATACTATTTTTATTTCATTCATTTCTCTATTTTATTTTCTCAATCCAAACATAACATAAAGGTGTCAACACACTCTCTCTCTCTCTCTTTGTTTGCTCACACACTCTCTATCTCTCTAAATTTCACGAATTATGCGTATGATTTTCGGCAATAAAATATTAAAGATAATATAAGAGAAAAATAAATAAAAAGTTAGGATTTGAGGCTTAAAATTGAATAAGAATAAAGATAAATTATAAATGTTATAAAATATGGGAGGTGTCTTTGTGAAATCATGAAAGGAGTAGAGCGAGAAAACGAATGGAAAGTGATTTGGGTGAAAATTAAAAAGATAAACCGAGCGAAGTGGATAGTTATTTTAAGATTTATGAATAAGTTCATTTTTTTTCTCCCTTTTACAAGGCGTATTATGAAGTTGGTGGTAAAATGAAAAAAAAAGTTTAAATTCAATGTTATGAATGATTCTAATAAAAGTTAATTTTTTGTTTTCAATACTAAATCTAGCCATACAATGTGGCATGAAAGATTGTGACATGTTAATTATAAGAAAATTAAAAGATTAATGAATTTGGGACTAATTTCAAAAAATAATATAACACATAAAAGTTAAATGTAAAATATGTATACAAGCAAAACAATGTAAAAAAATCTTATAGGTCCAAATCAGGAGAAATTCAATTGTTTTAGAGCTTATACATAGTGATGTTTGTGATTCAAATATACCTCCAACTAGAGCCGGTAATAAGTATATTGTACCTTCATAAATGAGTATTCTAAATATAATTATGTTTATCTTATTAAAACTAAAGATGAGGTTTTTGATAAGTTCAAAATTTACAAAGCTGAGGTTGATAATCAATTAGAGAAAAGGAATAAGTTTCTTAGATCTGATAGGAGGTGGAGAATGCAGGAAAAAGACTAAAAGAGTTTAATCAATATTGTTAGGATAATGGAATAATACATCAAATGACACCTCCGTATTCACCCCAATCAAATGGTGTAACAGAGAGAAAAAATAGAACTTTGATGGATATGGTCAGTCCAATGTTTCTAAGGTCCGGAGTACTCTAGAATTTGTGGGAGCATACAATTTTAACTTTTTACTTTATTTTGAATCGAGTAACCGTGAAGGATAATGAAAAAACCTCTTTTTGAGTTATGAAAAAAGAGATCTCCTCAGCTAAATTGCTTAAAAGTGTAGGGGTGTTTAGCAAAAGAAGCCATGCCCGAACCAAAAAGAAAGAAAGTATGACCTAAAACTTAGACATTATATTTATAGGATATGCTCTAAATAGTAATGCAAATAGATTTTTGATTGTGAAATCCGAAATTAGTGAAATTTATAATAAAAACCATAATAGAAGCCAGAGATGCTACATTATTCGAAAATATTTTTCCTTTTAAGTCTAAAATTGTTACTCAGCCCTCTAATGTTAGAATTCAAGATGGTGATCAAGGTTTTCAGACCCGGACTGATCATCGAACTAAAAAAGGTATCAGGTGAATGGCTCACTTGTAAGACCCCAAATTATTAATAAATAAAATTTAATTCCTCTATTTATTATTTTGAAATAGTAAGGGTTGATTTGATTAATGTGGTTAGTTATGGGTAAAATGCGCAAATATTTCAAATAAGCAAGTGATTATAAAATACTCATTGTTGTCGGGGAATATTCGTTTGGTCGTGGAATATTCTTGCTGTCGGGGAATATTTGTATGACGGCGCAGCCTTGTGTGGGCCCCATAACCGAAAGCGATTGGATGAAGAAAACGACAAGTATAAGTTATTTATAAATAACGGCGTAGTTGTTACCGTTAATACTGTTGGAATACCCGGTGGTTAAAACACAGTAATAAGCGTTGTTGCACAAAAGATGACACCAGGTATTATTGCAGTATTTTTGAATTACTTGATTCTTACGTAAGAAGGCACTTTACTCAATAATTGTTACGATAATTACCGCTCAAAGATTTTATTTTATTGATTCAATAATTGTCTTTGCGTTGATATTTTATATTACTACTGTTTCAATAATTGTCACTACACAAGATTTTTCATTATCGAAGCAATAATTCATATTATCCTAATAATATTATTAGATAACATTATTGGCAATGTCTAGAAAGTTACATCAAGGAGAGGTTTGGTCACCTAATCATTGCGGCAAGAAGAGAAATTCTTATTGGAAAGCCCTCTTTCCTGAGGAGCTACTGGTTTGTCGATGATTGTGATTCTCAGTAACATTATTTGTGAATAATTAATTATTGATTTATATGATGAGGAAAATATTGATTTTATGTGGATATAGATGGAGAAAATTTTAAAGTGACAATTGTTAAAAATTGATATTTTATCTTTTCCGATAAAATAATATTTTATTATATTATATAATAATGGTAATATTTTTACAATGAATGTGGGATATATGAGTATATGAGGAGGAGAAGAGTATTTTTGTTGCATTAAATGATTAACACATGTTTTGTGTGTGTGGTGGACCCCATTTCTTGATCGAAATTTGATTATAGCACAGTAAAATCGTCTGCTTGTGGATTTCGGTCAATTTACATTTAGAATTTGGAAAAACTTTCTTCTGCAAAGTTGTAGAGAATTGAATTTCCTATAAAAAGTTGCGAGATTCGAATTTTTTTATAAAAGGGCTATTTATTATGAATTATTGAAATTCCGAAGTTCTAAAATAATTGATTTTTGGAAGTTTAAATATTTTATTTATAAAAAACATTTTTCTTATTTTTATTGAGTGGGTGGTTGATGTCTGAATTCAGCTGGTGTGCGTAGAAAAATTTAATATACATATATTAATATTTTATTAAATTTTCTGCTTTGGTGTTCTAAGCAATTTCCTATAAATAGGGTGCTTAGGTTAGAATTGAAAATCACACCAGAAACTACAGTTTTCTCTCTCTTTCTCTCTCTATAATATCGAACGTATTTTGTGAGTATTTTAGTACTTTGAGTATTGCTATACGGTGCAAGTTTTTTCAACACTATATCCAAAGATTCCAAATAAGACTGCTTTTTTTGAGGTAAGGGATGTTATTTTATTCGTATGTGATATTATTTCTTCAATATCATTATGCCGAAATATTGTTTGAAACTTTTTATCAAATTTGGAATTTTTTCATGTCGGGATTACTATTCACGAGTTACTATTCATGAGTTACTATTCACGAGTTACTATTCACGAGTACTATACACGAAGCATGATGATATTTTTTTTGTGAAATTTCTATCTTTTGGTGTCGGAGTTACTTATTCACGATATCTGCCTTATTCACGAATCGACGACACTATTCACGTAAAAATTAAATTTTCTTTTCTGTGTCCAAGATTGTCTGTTATGATTCCTATCTTTGATTGGATCTATGTTTTGATCATTCTTGAATTTTACTCCACTCTGGTTATTTATGAAGTATTTTTGAACTTGGATTGTTTAAAGTACGATTCCTTAATATTTATTCTTTTGTTTCACTGGATTCGTTTTCTTTAAAATATTTTTCATCATCCTCCGTCCTAAATGATGATATAACTGAATATCTTTGGCCCGTAGTGCAAAGATGAATGATTTTATGATGAATATCTTTGGCCCGTAGTGCAAAGATGAACAGATGTTTAGATGAACATGACCAACTGGTGAATATCTTTGGCCTGTAGTGCAAATATGAATATTTGATTTATGATGTATATTGATTGATGTTACAGGGATAAATATCGATGATGGACTTTTAAATTCATAGATGATAGTAGATTTCATTCTCTACTTAACTTTTCTAATGAATTGTTGTTTCCGCTGCAGTTGTTGATCTAAAACTTGTTGTCTATTGTATTCTATCACATTTTTCCCTATTGAAGACTAAGGATAATTTGTTGTACATTATCTTAGTCATAATATTCTTTACTAGGCTAGTTGAGCTCACCCTTTTCCTTGTTGTTCCATTTTTCTTCTCAGGAGGCAAGAATGTAGCGAGTACTAGTCGGGGTGTGGAATGATGGTTCTAGAAGTGGTTCTAGTAGTCCTCATTATTCTGTAAAATAGTGTATTAATAATTATAATGAGGACTTATTTGAGTGTGAATATTGTCTAGATGACAATATTTGTTTTAAACTCACGCTTTTATATGTTGTATTAATAAAGTTATAGTTGTTTACATGCCATGTATTTTGTGACTTCGAATGGGTGTTATATACCTATTTTGGGGGCGTCACATCACTGGTCCAACAAGTAGTTGAACCGTTATTGGCCCAGTGACGTCATTAATCTATAATAAATAATAAATAATTAAATTAAATAATTATTATATATTATATATAATATTTAGTAAATATGTACAATTAATCAATTTATCTATAAAAAAAACTAAACCTATTTGTACAATGTTTACTTTATACCATTCAAATAAATATTAAATCTATATGAAAAGAAAGAAATTAAATCATGATCATAACTCAAAACTCAATAGTGGTAAAATCAAACACAAATGAACATAAACATCTCTAGGATACATTCAAATTCGAAAATTCAACCACAAGTTCAAGTGTTTGATTAAATGTGAATGCAAACATATCTAAATACCAAACAAAGTCTCAACTAAATTACTAAAATAAAATCCATGACACCTAATTCACAAAAAACATAAATCATTCTAAGGTTGAGAAGGTGATGCTTCTTGCAATTCCCATCGTTGTCTTCATCTATTAACCCACAAGTACCAATTCCACTCTGCTACTCCAACTCCACAAAGTTCTTCAATTCTTCAATGTCCTCTAAGTTCTTCAAATGTAAACGAGTTAACGGCAAATTCTGTTAATGACGTAAAGTCGTCTTCACAATGTCTTCTTCTTCATTCACTTCTACATAAAACAAACAGACAAGAAAATTTAGTATTGTATAACATTGGCCGAAAAAATCATGCCCAAGCTGTAGTGACGTGCATTGAGATATAATATTGTATAACATTTTAATATATGCATACCGGTGCAATCTAGGCATGCTTTTTCTAAGTAACACAACTTTTTAGTTAAATTTCATATGCATGCATCACACTTGTTTTAAAAGGTAGAGATTACTACACTTTATAAATGTAAATCTATGTAATGTGGGCATGATTTTTCTGGGAACACAACAAAATTTCATATGTACGTATAGATTACGCCATAAATGCTTTACATAAAAGAGCTAAATTGTTGATGCAACTATGTGACTGTGTTCAAGGCGCCAATATAACTATGTGAAGTGCATTCAAACAGTTTCAATCATGGATTAAATCACACCCTTACATATTGATGTAAAAACTTGAAGATTTTTAGGTAATGGAATCCATACATCAAGTTGTAGTGTTTTGATATATTGCTTTTGCAATCATATAAAGGACCATAGGGGACCGTGATTGGTATAAACACAAACACGATTCATATTGCGATTTGTCTTTGTGATGTAGAATTTAGTCACCATTAGACCGTTACAACTAAATACTAATTACTACTAATTTCAAAGTTTGAAATTGATGCATGATATTACTATTAATTACATGGAGATGCTATCTTCTTTGGAACAAATGGAATGAGTTTATACAGGCGCGCCCAATTCTATTACAACCAACATAAAGAATGGAGTATTGAAGACAAATGCACCAATAAAAATATGCAACTAGCTACTAATTGGTGAACCCGATGGAAGATGGGCATATGAAGATTTTAAATATGGGAGAACAAGTACATGCATTATGCATATGCTACCAGACTAAACCAAAAACATTACATGAGCGGTCAGTAAATATTCCACTTATACAAATATTAATCTAATATTGATAATTTAAATATTTCTCACCTTCACGAGATTTACGTCGTTGCCTTTCCAAACGAGGCATCGCTCCTTCCGTAATGCCTAGTGAAAATTATTCCAATTTCTCTCATTTGTAGTTCCACCGTCTGTGTAAATCATTTGCGATACATCGAGCTATCATTTATTTGCAAGTGTTGCCTCACGGAAATAATATCCAAATCTAATTCTTCAAAATATTTTCTAGTAGGTGTGTGTTCTTCAATATATTTGATATTATATGTTACTTTGCTACATATCCTACAAAAACACATCATGGTTAAACAAAGAAACAAAAATCACAAAGAAAGAGTAGTGAAGCATCACAAACACGCCTTGCCAACAAAAATACATACAAGTTGAACAAACACAAAACGTAGCATCATAGAAGCGCAGTGATATCTCAACTTACCAAATATATGTGATTTCAAGGGTAATCGAATCAAGATCCCTTCACTTTCAACTCTCTTAAGTTGCTTGCTTTTACTTGTTTTTCGTATCTTTGTAAAACCACTCGCTACTTTCTCCTCTCAAGGATCAATTCCTTCTCGCACCTTCCACCACTACTTTCTCCATTTGAAAAGATCAATCCTTTCTTCACCTTTTCATGATAAACTGACGGTGGTGCAAGCCTCAACCGAGGAGGATTTTCCACATGATTCAATTTATGTTCTTTTCTCAAGATTAGTTCAGATTTCAAATTGTTGCACCCAAGTTGCAATCCAATTAGTATCAAGATAAATGAGTACAATGGGTTAACAGCTTATATCTAGACTAACCCTTGAAATTGGATGATAACCATAGAACCCTCACATATATCGCTTTCATGTTGGTGCGGACTAATTGTCCCTCGAGTCGCCTAGTTTCTTGACAAATACTTGCTCACTAATCCATCCTCCGCATGTATGCGGACTTACTTTTTGAACTCAAAGCCACCTTTTTCTATGGTGTACAAATGGGGCATCCCGTTGAAGAATCTCTTTGTGATGCCTCTTTTTCTTGAAGTTCACATGCTGCAGATGGGTTGTATGTCCACAAATGAATATTTGAATCCTAGAGCTTGTGGAATTTTTTGGTAAGAGGGCAATTACATATGCAACATAAAAGACTCCTAGGTATGTACCCATGAGAAGCGCCCTTTTTTTAGTAGGCTCGTGGTAGAAAAAAGTATCATCCTCAATCAAATGACTTGGCGATTGTCCTAGCATTACAAGCAACTAGTCAATATGGAAACTTTTCATTCGATTCATGCAACAACAATATGATAAATTTCACAAAACATTTTACTTGTATGTAGCCAATCAAAAGTGGAAATTTTGTTTTGGATGAAAATCAATATCCACAAGTTAAGTCGAATGTACAATTATTAATTTTTTGCGAGTTTGGGTAGAAAATAAAACAAGAGTTAAAATTACTAGAGAAGAGTAATGGAGGAGTGATAACAAGTTTCCTTGTGTTTGTGAGTTAATGAGAGGAAGTGGACATTGAAGGACTTAAAATTTTAAGGTTTGTTATTTTGAGGGGTAGAATGAGAACAATAAGAACAATAAGAGGGAAAATAACTTTCAACCAAATCTTCCTATTCTTGGGGGAAAAGTTGTGGGTAGAAAGTTGGGTTTACTTTCCACCAATTTCCCTCATCTTCCCTCCTTAAAAAAAACTCACACGACACTTGGGAAGGAAAACATTTAAAATCCTCCATTTTCCTCTTCTTTCTTTTTTTCCAACCTTTTTAAACTCATGAACACAGTACAAGTCAAATAAACAATAACGAGTCTATTAAAAATTGATAAATAATAAAATAAACAAGGTATATGACTTCTCAATTACTATATTACCGATAATTGCCTTTTTCCACTATTTCAGATATTGGCATAATTTACGTTAATTTTTATTTAGTTATTTATATATTTTATATGACTTCATTTGAAAAGATATTGTACAAGTAAATAGTACTTAAAAACAAAACCAAATGTCGATTCCGCCACCTCCATTTTGCGTTTTTGGTGTGAAATGACAAGGCTAAGACAAAAGAATATCCAAAGGAAAGACGAGAGATATTTAACCAACACTTTCTGGTTTCAAGAATGTGAAGAAGACTTGACCACCAGCAACTCTACATAGAAAACTTAGCTCGAGTTTATACTAAATTATTTCCAAATTTCTCTTTTCATGGAAAACAATGCATCCAAAAGCTAGATCACATGGATGTACAACAATCTCAAGTTGATAACAAAGAGAACCTTTCAAAAAATTATCTCAATGATAGTAAATATATATAAGTAATTAACAAAAAAACGTGTATCACGAGTTTCTCGTCCTTCAGTGTTTATAAAACAAGTAAATTATAAGAAAAACAATGATAGGAAGAGAAAACATGCCAAAATTCTTCTTTCAAAATCATGTTCCAAGCATTCCCAATATGGTAATTTAAAATCACCAAATTCTTGGTTACCATTATCAGAAAGGAGTTTCAGCATGATGGTTGGAAGGCGAACATATCCGATCATTACCTCAACAATCTCTTTAATGAACACATAAAATAATTTCCTCAAAATATGAGCGCTTCTTTGGGACCTTGACACCTTCCACCTAATTTTGTATGCCGCTTCATTCTCCTCTCTCTCCTAATGATACAAATAGAAGTCTCAAGTTCTTTTCACCTTCGTAATCCATTTGACCATTATATGAATCCATTAATGGCTCACAAAACCCATGATTGAAACAATAACAATTATTAGAAATGGGTAAACACGCCAAGTATCAAGGAAATAATGTATGCGAGAAATGCATGCGCAAGTCATTCATGCATATAAAGAATATCATTTGGAAACAAAGGAGAAGGAAAATGAATTACGTGGCAACATAAGAATGTAGAAAGTAATTGAAGTAGAAACGCCTCGGGAGAAGATGCAGATTAGTTAAATTTATCTACAAATGTGTCTTCGTGGTTTACATTTTGAACTTTGGAAATAGGAAATTATCCTATGGACTCATGGAGATATTGTGCTCTAACTATAATAATTTGAATCACAAATATAAATAGTGTATAATTTCCTGGGAACTACTCAGAACAATGATTCTTGTAAAAGGATGGTGATACATATATTCTATTTACATTTTTGACTTAAAGTCACTCGTTGATTGTCTTTTCATTCTTAACTTTCATCCATTATCCTATGGACTCATGGAGATATTGTGCTCTAATAATTTGAATATAATTTCCTGGGAACTACTCAGAACAATGATTCTTGCAAAAGGCTAGTGATACATATATTCTATTTACATTTTTGACTTAAAGTCACTAATCGATTGATTGTTTTTCATCCTTAACTTTCATCCATTGCACTAAAAGAAAATAGGAATAACTTCTTAAAAAAATTTGTCAAACAAGTCCTACCTGCTCAACTTTTTTCTTCTGTCCAAGTCATATTTCCGCTACAGCTGAGCAACTCCTTTCTTCTCATTACACCTGTATGAGAAAATTATATTCGCCATTCTTCATAGAGGAAGAGCAAAGGGAGATAGAAATGAATAGAAGCACAAAGTTGGTCAGTGTTTAATTATCTCTAACAAAATGGTGTTGCTTAAGATAAGAGATGCATGCATAATTATGAAACAAAGATGACTTGGTGCAAATCCAAGTTTAAAACTGCATCAAGGTACAAAATCAATAAGAAACATGCAAACAATTAGAATGCAGAAATAGTAATTGGAGATTGTGAATAATTTGTGAAATATATGATAGAAAGTATACCAAAAGCCAAAAATATGACAAAGAAGATTGCTTAAAGTGAGATTGAACGATGTTTGGCTTCTTGAAAGAAGTCAATGAAACTAGAAGCAATACAAATGTATCCATTGTTGTATCCAGAAAACGTATAAATACGACTATAAAAACAACCTACCCTTCAATAAATTTGTTAAAAGGTATCTAGATAAACGAAGAAAAAAAACCCAAGAGTTGTATAAGTGATACCTCCCCAAGACTATTATAGTATGTACTCATTTTACAACCCGCCAAGAATAGATCAACTTAGTTTCCAAATTTTCTTAAATGTGCCATCCGATGTCATCCAAATCGGATGGAGGTCTATATACCACAATTAAAATAATGTAAATTCTTCCATGAAAAGTTGGCGGATAAGAAGTCTACCAAAATTAATTAACCGAGTGGTGTTGCATTACTAACCATGTATTTCAATTTGAAATCGCTAATAGCCATTGGACACATTCACAAGGCAACCTTTTAAGTAGACCAAGTTGATCATTTCATTAAGCATAAGGTACCTAAAACTATTACTAAAGTTCCAAGAAAAGAATTATATTTCAAATACAAACAATCCGATATAGTAAGGTTTGAAGACACACTATTATGTAAAGTACATGTCACAGCCTAAAAAGCAAATTAGTTCTAGTGACCATATAAAAAGAATATTACTTTGAATGCATTATTGATATTAATTTTATTATGTGAAGATCAGAGTATGCGGGTCTCTATAAGCAATTCATTATTAGAATGCTTGCAATGTGACTAATTTATAAATACAGAAGTTACAGAAAACAAATATGAAAACGAAATATAAATCCACTAAACCAAATGGTGAAAGTGTCCCTTGTTTATGACTAAAGTTCAACTTGTCCATTAAACTATCACACTAAAGAAAGTGAAAATTACCACGAGAAAGGTGGAAGAATTTATAGTTGTGTGCCCCAAACACGCTTACCTTGCTAACGAACCGATATATGAACAATGTTAGAAAAGGAAGTAAATATTATAAAGTAATTGACTTCAATACTCTTATGCTACGTTGATATTGGAGGAATGGAATTAAGTGAGTGGAATGATTCATTCCGGTCATTCCATACCCTCACCCAAGTAATAAAATTCACAAATTTGGTAGGAATGAGAATAATTTATTCCATTCCAATGGAACAACCAACCACAAAATTTTCATTCCATGGGAATAAGTCATTCCATTTCCACCTTCAATCCAAACATAGCATTACTGTTTGAAATGATCTACAAACGAAATATAACTCCTACTCCAATAAACTGAACTAGCTTCAATTTGTTGGCTTGCATCTAATTAATCATAGGATCCAATACCTAATGTAATAGATAAATGGTTCTAATAAAGACGCGAAATGCTTTATAAATTGTAGTATACTAGACAAAATCATTGAAACAAGATTGAGTCGTTACAAGACTACCAACAATAAATGAGCGACAACAAATGTAGTATACTAAACAATATCATCTCAACTGGATGTCAATCACTATTAGTAGGAAACAAAAACTAGGCAGTGTAGGCGGTGATTGATGCAAAAAACATTACTTCAAACAGTAGCTTCTACCCCGCCCGACTAATAATGCCCACAACACCATAATTATGCTTTACACAATCAACAACTTGCGACATATTAGTACGATAACCTCTTTTATATATATATATATATATATATATATATATATGTTTCCCTTTTCATCAATTCATCACAATGTTTTAGGGATACAGTGTTTTAACTTTATATTTCCTCCGCAAACAACCTACAAAAATTAAATATTAACGACCCAAATAAATAGCTGAAGATCATACAAATTCGTGCAAAAGTTGGGCAGGAGGATTAGAGATGAAGAAAAGGGAACAGGGAACCAGTTGGTCGAGGGATTCAGGGGCATGGATTGGACGAAGGATGAATGAATGGAGAAATTTGCAGTAAGGGATAATTTGCAGTCACTCTTATTAATAGCATTCAACGAACTGAGAAACCTTATATATGCCTAGACTTGCACTGAATTCTAGATTGTTGAAGAATGAAGACAATACTAGAATACTGGGCAAGAAAAAATACTCGCATCGCTATTTGGAAGATTCAACGACTTTTCTCTCTCTGCTTCCTCGCCTCTTCTTGAACTTCCTTACGCATAGCCTCTTCCAATTGTTTTTGTCTTGCACCCATCATAGCTTGAAATTGGGGGTCTCCATCGTAGCAAGGATGAGAGATCGCATATCGTGATGTAGGTGAGGTAGTCGTCGCGAGATGCAAAGGCAATCACTTTTATATTTTTCTGCGCAGTTTGAATATACAATATGTTATGTCTAATAAAAGGTATTGAATGAGCCAAATTTAGAACATAATATAATTCTCTTTGATCATTCGCAAAACCGCAAGAACCACAATCGAGCTTCAACTCCGTCGGGGAAAATTTGATGACGAAACTCAAGAAAAAAAGACCGAAAACTACTAATGTTGTCACCGGTTAAAGAAAGATTGAACAACTCGAGAGTAAATTCAAGATAAGACGAAAGCATGTTGTTCTATTCAAGAAGATATTTTCAAACATCTCTTCCATCCAAAGTTATGCTTGGTGTCATGCCAAGTATATATTCCTGAATAATTTTTCTTGTTTTAATCTTCTACAACTCGATCCATTTTATTTAAGTTCTTGTCTTATCACCACTTTCTCCAATTTCTACCAAAATGGTGATTAATTTTTACAATTTGTAGTCGATTTTTAGTAGACCAAATCATGAATTATTGTTACCATAGAATCTTATACTTCTTTAATTTTACTTGAAGCTTATAAGTAAGAAAGAGGACACTACTACTAATCAAAATAAAAGGTAAAAAGAATACTAATCTACTTGGGATTTTCCTCATGAATCGATACACGGTAAGGTCAAAGACTCAAATTCCTTCCAAATGTTGTCAAAACTCATAACCATAATTTACCTTTTTATATATATAAAAAAAAGACTAGTTCTCATGATTAATGTGTTGCTAAATTTGACAATCTTGATTTATTGATGTTTATCTACCTTTGTTAGCCCCCGAATATCGACAAAGAAAGCTTGCGGTCTTGGGTCTTTTTGCAAGTTTGCAAAGAACTTTCTCCGGATGAAGGCTTTGAGGTCCCCCAAGTCACCTCTCCTGCTAGAATCTGTGTTGGCTTTGATTCTCGATCATTACTTTGTATTATTCCTTCACATCACTCCTCTATTAGTTGTTTGAGATAATAATCATTGGAATTGTACCGCAAATTGGTTTCTTCAATTACGGAGAAATTATCCCAAAAAACATTATCTTTCACGACCGAACCTTTTCCATTTTCCGAGTAATTGGAATGCACTATAACAACAAAGTGAAGTGTAAGAAAAAGGTTAAACCTTTATAGTTGCGTGTATGCAACAACATCAGTTCAATATCACCTCACGCATGGAATTCGTAATCTACACTAGAAGAAGAATGGTTATTAGAAGATCTATATTGCAATGGCGAGTGTTCGCCTTATTTTGAAAACAACTTACAGACGCTAGAATCATGTGTTCATGAATGAAAACTTTTTTAACAACCAACTTGCATACCAACCGCTTCCCTTCCGATGTCCACATCTTTCAAAGGAGGAAAATAATGCAACTCTAAGATCTAAATTCAAAAGGCATAGTTACCGCAATACTTGAAAGGTAAAATCTGGTTTTCAAATTTCTCCTAACAATAGATTAACAATCACCAAATGCCAAAAACATATACCGCATAAAGACCTCGACATTCCTTGATCCTCCAAAATGTCAATCAAAATTGACCATCTTATATGATTAGAACAGAGACCTAATGTTTTGATCTCCTGCATTAAAGCTTTTGCAGACGGTGGTAATCAAGCACCACAGCCTTCATCGAGAATATTGTATGTTGCGATAGTGGGTGTAAAAGGAACACTTTTAGTAAAATGTGCACGATCGTAATCGATCCATCCACCGCCGAGCACATTAGTAGTATAACTTTTATGTGAATGGTCTCCATTATATTTATCTTTTCCCGATAATCTTTTCTATAAAATTTCTAAGATTAACTTGCTTTCCGGATATGGAATAAATGGATGGCCCAATCGTCTTGGCAAACCTCAACGCATGCATGAAGAACAATGTTGCAACATCGTATATTTGGTTTTGCAACCAAACCGTAAGCATCTCTTCAAATAATAGGATTGCTCGCTCAACAAGACCTGTGACCGCACACATGCATTTATCAATGATGACCACATAACTGTGTTTGGAGTAACACCACCGCAAAGCATATCTTCTTTAATTTCCAAAGTGCCATTTGCCACATCTTTGCATCAAAAAAGACCATCATTGATGCAAAATATAAAGATACAAGATAAGAAATTTTTCATAGAATGGTCAGATAATGTATGCGGAGAAGTGTAAAAAGTATGCAAAAGCAAAGCAAGAATGTAAGATATTAGACACATAATGTCCATTTTAAGATCAAGTATATTTACTATAGATAGATAATACCTTAATTATTGTGTTGTATGTGAAAACATCTAGTTTCAATACTCCTGTTGATTTCAAATGTTGTACCTCCTATAAATTTCTGGGCCAAATCAACTCTTGAAGACGACAACAAGACTTCAAAATAATGTTGTAAGATGTCATATCGGTGAAACAACACCTAGATTCGGACATATAATATGAAGCGATATAAAAGAAACTTTCTTGTTGATAAGAATAAATTATTAAACTTACGCCAGTATGTTCAACTAGCTTTTAGCATAGAAGAAACATGAGACCATCTCCTACTACAATAGAGTACAAACCTAAGTTGTTTAGTATGTGTTCAACAGTGCCACCTTAAGGGAAGCGCTTATAATGAGTTTTAGATTCCTAACCAAAGGTATTCCTCCGCATAACTATTGATTAGTGAGACCAATGGACCAATCTTCGGACAAAATGTACCTTTTGTTGGAGAACACTTTTCACATCAATAGCAAAATTATCATTCAAATATTAATGAGAAGAAAAGATAATAAATTTATTTTACAAATTCAAAAGGCGACACATTTTTGGGGGGAAATATATACTAAATCAAGTAAATAAAGAATATGGTTCATCTTAAATTATTCAAAAGCATAAGGTATTAAAGGAAGAAAGACGATTGTGGGCGAGAAAGAGAGATGATAGTCCCCACTCTCGAATGAGGAGGATCCATGAGGATCTCGAGCATCATTTGTCAATTATGAAAGAAAGATGAAGTAAATAGAAACATAAAAACAACCACTTTTTAGAAGAAACATCCTAGTCTACGGAAGGAGCACATAGTGAACTATGTATATTTATGCATGCTAGAGTAGATTTGCTTATTTGTGTGTCACAAACATACAAGAGAGAAAAAAAAGAGCATTACTTGCATATGTTTGTAGATCTCGCAACGTGTAGCTCAAGTCACGAGCATTAACATTCATCGATTTGTTGAAAACATAAAGATTTGGGGTAATCTTTTGAGTTCATAAATCCTGCAAAGAAATAAACATGAAACAATGACATAAGAACATCCGAGAATAGCAGATATTACTACAAGTCTGCTTTTTCAAGAATCAAATTGTAGTTGTGATAGAGAACTAAAACTAGATTAACAAACTTTTGCCTCGACATTCCGACAACCATGTAGCTACATAATTGATATTGTCTACAAGTTAAAAAATTGGTAAAGCATGAAAATCAATTTCAAAGCTAGTAATCGAATATCGATACGAGATAATATTACTCCTTCTTTGGAAGCCAATATAAACTCGATTTTAACCCAACTCTTAAATTTTAATAGCCCATTGCACTTTCAAAAGGATGCACACTTTAAGTACCATACAAAAATCTTCCTAATTCATCCTTAAGCAAATGTGAAGTGCTTTAGCATCAAATGGTCATTTAAGTAAGGCGCCCCATCACTATCAAACTTTATCAAAGATATCAATGGTTGATATGAGAATGCTATGGATCATCTAGTCTAGCAATTATTCCTGGGAGAATATGCTTCTACATGATGATGGACCCCAAATAAGTTTTACCGTTAATCTTAATACTCATACAAAAGATAATCCAATTACTTTCAGAAACAATGCCAAATGACTAGATATTAAATTGAAAGGAACAACTCAGATACACATGCTCGGACACACACATGTTATCTATTAGAGATACTAAGCATGTAAGAGATAAACAACTAAGTGTGTGAAGCTTGTGAATTAGTGTTGGCAAGAACTCATAAATGGACCTCGATCTCAAGAAGTCAAGACAAAGACCACATGCATCTATTATTATGCAAGAGATGTACATATTAGGACTACCCATATCTTGCTTGGATGCTTCAAAGATATTAAGAGCGGACACTAAGTCACCGTTCTTCCCAAATTGAAGAATTATGTTGCGAGAATAATACGAATATTTGGAAAATAACGAGCATACCATAGAATGTGATAGATAAGGTACAAGTAGTGGCAAAACACGCATGAAACCAAGATACATATCTAATTTCAAGAAGTGTGCTATCATTTGTAGAAGGGAACAAAATGTTGTTGACAAATTAACGAGAGGATTTCACTATTCTTTTTTGCCTTTTAACCTTTAACTATAGATCGGTTATGCCTCTGCAAGAAGACATGGATGTAAAATAAATTTAAAAATGAGTAAACAACATCAAAGAAAAGAGTCCGTAAAATCTTCTTCATGTAGGAAATGGATGTAAGAGAATAGGTTAAATTAAGTAAATATTAAGAACACAAAGAGAGAGCAATTGAGTCAAGACATTGAAAATCATTTATGATACATTAAAGACGCAAAAAAAAAAATGCGACCAGAGAAATTGACTAATCTATTTAATGTTTTTGCTTTACGCATGCACTCTACTCTCTTCTTTATAAAATGTAGCTTCCCAATAGGCTACTAACTTCCCCGTCAAGTAATGCGACTAAATGAACACCTAGACTATTAAATAATTTGATCTTACAAAATAAATGCATTAACTGTAATAGGACATCGGAAAAAAATTAAGCCACCATATACTTTAAGTATACCAATGTGAAATTTCTAAACAATCTAAGGCGAGAGAAGCTAGAATATAAATATCTACAAGTACTAATAAGGAGAGGCATGATGAAAAGAAGCGGAAAGAATCATAAGCCTCTTACCTCCACAACAGATGGAAAGAGTGTAATTCCACCAATGATGCTAAGGCTAGGTGAGATATGCACTATGACCAGAATATCTTCTTGAATTTCAAGACATCCGCACTCCATAAAGACAAGATGAATAATGGACAAGCTTAAGGGCCAAGATATATCTCGCCTTCCAAAGGCTAACCGCATGAGGAGATCTGGAATTGTTGAGAGCCACCAATAAGGGAAAATGGGCAATAAAGGGTCGATGAATGCAAAATACAGTTGACATGTACAAGAAATGTATGGAATATAGTCTAAATAAAAGCCAAGTAAGACATCCCCGAAGACAACAATCTCGAAGTTGCCAAGTGAACACCCGAGAAAGCTTTATCAAGAACTTCAACACATCCGGACCTTGCGGTTTATGAATGGGAATCATACACATCACTTGTTCTGGACTCTACCGAATCTGATGTGATAAAATAATACAAGACCCAAAAGAAAATCATCGATCGAGACACAAAATTGAAAATACTGCTGCTTCCGAACACAATGAAATTACCAATTATGAACACGAAGCTTAAGACTCCCACCTAGAATCGATTTACCATCGCAAATATGCCTTGCAACACGTCCAATCCTTGAAAGGTAAACCCTTTGCCTTCTCAACCAAATCCTCCCTCGTGATAAGTAATTCCCTAAAAATCGCGTCAACTTCCGTATAAATTTCCCACATTCACGATTAGTAACCCTCTTCTTCAAACTCGAAGTTTCTCGATTGTAAGGGATGGAGTCATCAAAGCGGTGGACTTTGAAGAAGAATTCACCGTTTGAATTATTACAAAACGCCTAATTCCAAAAATAAATTACATATATTATAACGCATTGCCAAACTATCAATCTGATCGATACTCAGATTCAAAAATTACGTAGTGTAAATCCTCGAAAATAGCCTACTCCATGTTCAAATTTTCTCGCTCACATCCAATTTGTTCAAATTTTTCAAAATAAGCCATTTGAATCAAGTGAGAATAAAAATTCAAATTGAACTCCATTTTAAGTAGCGTTGGAATGATGTGAATGATTTTGTGTCTAATTGTTCTTAATCGATTTTTTTTGTTTATCCAACTTTTTTTGAAAAATAAAACAAATTTCTTTTTAAAGAATATTTTAAAATTTTGATAATTTATTTTTGTATAAAGCAAATTTGAAAATAAAATTTAACGCCATTTGAAATGGCGTTGAACTTTTTTTTTTATAATACAAATGTGGAATGGAATAGATGCACACAAGCAAATGTGAATAGAGCTTGAACACCATTTCAAATGGCGTTGAAACATTTTTTGTTTTTTTCTCAAAAAGCAAATGGCAACTTTTTTGATGCGAGAAATGTGGAATAGAGCTTGAATGCCTTCCAAGTAAAAGTATCTTAAAATCAAAATCGATTTTGTGGCAATGACCGCATAACATCCTTGCTCTTGGATAGAACTTTAGCCTTCCAAGTAAAAGTAGCCAAAGTATTGGGAATGTGTCTTGTCTTGTGAGTTAGAAAAGTATACTAATAAATTTATTTAAACCAAAGAGATATTTTAATGTATTTCTTAATCGGTATGCATAAGCACAAGTGCACTTGTATTGATTTACTAAATGTGGTTTAGATCTGAATTACAATGGTTGCCTTTGACCGCTCTCTTTGTATACTCTGGCGGTATGATGAAGACAAAACTCACATAAGAGATGCTATTAAGTCCGGAAAGGCAAGACTACATACACTAATCTTTATTTGTGTATCTCATTACATACTTCATTCTGGATTATATAATTTAAGTTTGTTTTTTTGTATCTTTTTTAGATCATCATTGCATCAACATGGACGTTTGAAGACTTTAGGGTCGCTTATCCACGAGAGCATTGGTTCCCCACCCAGATCGGATATTAATTTACAAGTTTAACTTCATTGCTTGATATCTTTACTCTTTTCTTTGTTTCAGATGTTGATCAAACAACCCGGTCAAATCCAAGTCCTAATAAATCTCGGTCAAATCCCAAGTCCGAATCGAATCAAATCAATCAAATTATAAGGCCTCAAATTACTGGCCCAATAGTATCTTCTTGGGTCATCTTAGCCCACCACAGGCTCCCAAAAGGTCATGACTTGAAGGTACTATTGGTAGTAACTAATTTCCTTATATGCAGACAAATTTTTCCCATATCTTTCGATGTAGGACTACGGTGTTACAAACTCCCCCACTTAAATTTCTGACGTCCCCGTCAGAATCCGATCACACACACGGACCCAAAGATCTTTGCCTCTCTAGCCATTGTGGGATAATACCGGCTGGCTTCGTGTCCCCACCTCCGGACCTTCATCTCTCCATTGTGGGATAATACCACCAGCCTTTGTGTCCCCACCTCCGGCAACCCGATCGGATGACCCGACCTGAGCTTTCTAGAGTCGGCTCTGATAAATTTAGATTGAACGGAGAGAGTCTAGACGAGTTTTTGGAATAACTTTGGATATTATATTGCTTAATCCAGGTACGGATTCTGTACTCTTTCAGCGAGACTCTTTTGTTTTTGATTTGTTCGTTTCGTTATTCGTTTTGAAATATAGAATTGCCTCTTATAATTATTTCTTGTCAATTTATTGTGATAGTTTTGTTTTGGCGTTGTATTAGAACTCATATTTGTACTCTTTAGACTAGTATATCTTGTCTAAATTTTATTTTGATATTTGTAGTGTTGTACATGTTAATATATATTTTGGAGATTTTGTGTTGATGATTCGTTTCAGTTTAACATGTACACGTTAGAACCCCTTTTGTTTGGTATTATGTCGCATGTGTTGTGACATGATATTTTTGTTAGAATACCGTAGGGTATACCTTAGCTATAACCACCTGTGGGGATACCACAGGCATGTCCTCTTAACACCGGGGCACACACCTTCCGTGGCGGTGTGATCACCCACGCTGCGTTTAGCTTTGTGTTCCGGTGGGAGTTGGCTATTTGTGTTTTGTTGTGGGAGGCGTATGGGTTGAATTCCTAGTTTTCTGCTGCTCGTTACGTTACATGGATTGGTGATGTTTGTGCCAAACACACCTTCCGATTTTACATACATTGGATTCGCGGTCCAATGTGTGTGACTTGCCTGTGTGGCATTATTTGATTTGCCTATGTGACATTATTTGACTTGCCTGTGTGGCAAAGTATATTTCTGTTTGATTCAGCCTACTATTTCGTTGTGTTAGTTTTGTTCGTTTCGTTTCAGTTCGTTTCGTTTCATTTCATTTAATTGAGTTAGTTATTTCAGTTCATTATTTGTATTCTATATCCGTCTTCGGGCATTTGGCTCATGCGTCAGTGTTTTTTCTTCCCAAGAGGTAATCATGGGGGATCAAAGGCAAGTGTGATGAGAGCTCCATTCATTCCAATGATTTAGAAATATTCTGTTTAGACTTGATGTATTAGTTTACTTGGAATTGTAATAATTATTTTAGACTGTGGTTTGAGACAGTTTGAGATTTATTATGGTTGACTTGTGATATTTATCAGTTATTAAGACCATTCTTTTGTGGCTTTAAGCCTTGTTATTAAATTCATCAGTTTTGGTTATGTTTTGGGTAACCTCTCTTTCTATTTCGGAAAGGGGGTGTTACATTGACCTTGATACGCAACGTCAAAGTTTCATTTTTTATATTAAACATTTTTTTGTTTCTTGAAGGTACACATACTTAGTAGTTTTTTGATACTTGAATGTTGAACCTATGACTAGCTAGACCGATCATAGTTATTTAGAATTGTGATTTCATTAGAAATCTTTTTGGTAGTACTCTATAGATTTTTTTTTCTTTAATAGAAAACAATAAACCCAATTTTTTGTTCTTCCTAGTAATTTGTAAGTGATTGTTGAGTCGTTGACATTTATAGTTATCTTTGTTCCATAGTTTAGCATATTAAGTGACTCCAGATTTTATATGGTAGCTTTGAATTTGTCTATATGGGTCACTCATGGTATCTTTTCACGTTATTGATGGCTTTAAGTTAAAATTTTGGTAAACCATATCTTAGACACTGTCCCATGATCTATCGTATGAAGATGGAACACGAGTCAAATGTTTATGTAGATGAGTACAAGTTTATTGCTAGATGAGTACAAGTTTATTGCAATACATAGCTATTGTTTGTCATTTATGAACATTGTTGATTTTTCCTCAAGAGTTTTACTTCCCAAATTTAGATGGGGTATCTAGCCAATTTTTAATTCCAAATTCAAAGGTACATTGTTTGGTATGGGGTTTGTTTGAGTTTTCTTGCCATGTTATATAGTTTTTAGACATGTCTCATCATATATAATTTCGAAGTGATATATAATTTCCGGTGATATCGCTAAATATATCGCCTCTCAAATGTTCAAAAAGAAGCCCAAGGTTTGTAAACGTAAAGCTAATAATCTTTTACATCTATTATCAATGATGATTAAAGTTCTATTATCGAAGCAAATAGTTCTATGCTTCTCTCTCGCGCTCTTCAAGATGGAGGATGTGAGCATGGGAATGTGGGTTCAATATTCAACATCTCCACACTGTCCCAATACTCCCATAATTGGAAATTTTACCAAGATGGGTGCTCGGAGAATTATTTCACCGCCATTACTAATCTCCTAGGCAAATGATACGTCTTTGGGACAAAGCGGCAAGGGGGTCAAGCTTCGTTCTTTACAAACTTTTAAAAGAGAAAGCGATTCTCAACTACTGAGGATTGAAATTATTTTGCGACCATTTCGCTTATTCTTAGAAATTCTTTCACCTCTTTGTCAAATCTTTCACATTTTATAGACGAATGGAGATTCTTTGTCGTAGTTTTTTTTGGAATTTTATTATAAATGATTTAGAGTATTCTGTGATTATTTTCACTCGTGTTCTGGACGTGGGGATTGCCCGATGACGGATGCCAACTAGAGTGAAGAAGCTAGTTATATAAATTTGTGCCATTTTGTACTATTGTTATTATTTCCACAAATTCTTTTTGTAATATTACATATTAATATATTCAATTTAATATAGTATTGGGATGCTTAATATTCGAGATGCTTAATATTACAGATCTGAAGCATTGGGATATTCGAGATATGCTTAATATTCTAGATCAGTCATTTATTCGCATAATATTTGGGCATACCATATTACATTCATTCGCATAATATTTGGGCATACCATATTACAGATCAGTTTTGAATAATATTTAAGGGTCCGCTAGTTCAACTAGCGGATTGATGGACTGAAACAAAGCCTAGGCGCGTTAAGCATTTGGGCTCGTGCAATTAAATTAAACTACTGAATATTTAGCCATGCATTAGTTTAAGCATCAGTCACATAATTTTTACAACAATCTACAATAATGAACAATGATCTTCCATAGAATTTCCTAACAATTTAGTTTCTAATTAATTATATTTCTTGTTACTAGTTTTGAATCTTTGGATTATCATACAATTTAGTGGATGATACCTCCAAGAAATACATTATCGAGGACTTTGTATTTTGCAATATCCTCATAACTAAGCCTCAAGTGCTACTCGAACCTCTAAGGTGAGTGAAAAGGAATGCAATTGTATGAACCTAGGAGATGCATAATTCTACTTGGGCCTTATAATGTCGTAGATAAAGGATCGCCATTATCACTCGTAAGGCTTGCAAGTCAATCAAGCTGCTCACGGTATCCCATAAAAATTATACCAGAAACGGATTTCTTTAAAACAAAAAAATGGGTTTAAATTTTGTGTTAATTGGATACTCAATTTGCTTCATTGAGGAAGTCCATTTCCAACTTAAGAGTCTACTAAAGTTCAATTACTTTAATATCAAGTAGTATTGTTGCTACTTGATTGATTTGTTGAACTCAAAATCACAATTGTTCAGTGACATTAACTTTCACTCTAAAAGGAAGGACAAGATTCTAGTTCACATGGGTCAAAGAGAAGACTAAGTCATGCTTAGAAGTTAAAAGTCCATACTAAATGAAGAAGATAATGTCCAATGGAGGAGGAGGAACAATTTGATTGAAGAAAATGAGAGAAGAAACTCGAGCATCACGACAGTGTTTCCATTCACCAAGGTGTTAATGCTAGCAATCGGATCGAGGATTGTAAAGAAACAAATTGTGAAAGAGCTCCCATATATGATGAGTATGTGAAGAATCATTCACTGAAGGTGATAATGCTAGCAATCGGATCAGGGAGTGTGAAGAAAAAAATAGTGAAAGAGCTCCTATATGTCAAAGAAAGAGCATACCATATATTAATGTCAAAGAAACCATGCTTTGCAACATTTGCAAACAATGATAGAACAACACTTCATTATTGTACTCATATCTATGAGAAACCAAAAGTTGCAATAACATCGAGTAATTAATAATTTCAAGAAATATGATTACTCATATTGATGATCTAGTATATTAAATCAAAATTGATATGTATGATGAGCTACAGATGAATCACACACCTGATACCCCCGCGCGTAGACCACCGGTCCAATCTTGCTTGTAGCATAACAACCTTTTTTGAAGAACATTCTTGATTCCCCGAAAGGGAACAATCATTTCTTCCATGATAACTCAAAAGTTACAATTTCGGATTTTTTTAATTCTTTTTACTTTTTTCCTTTTAACTTGACAAAGTACTAATTGGTATGAGATGGACTACAAATGACACACTCAAACTTCAAACTAAGGGTCTATTAAGATAACTATATGTTCATAATCAAACTAGAAGAAAGAATGGGGGCTATGGGCACAATGACAAAGATTGCTTGATCATTACTTTCAATGTATAAATGGCCCTTGGTGAGGTCCATGAATTAAAATATACAAGAATCAGAATAAAATTTTGGTATAACATACAAAGAATTATTTTAGTGAAGTTATAAAGAAGAATAAAAGAATAGTTAGTAATGAATGTGAATCAGATAAAGATAGGAATCTCAATCCTGCCTACTTGGATTCCAAAACTGAGTGAAAAATCAGTGATACTAGTGAAATAGATTCAGGCAGTCAAGACTATATTGTACGAGCACAATCCACTCATTCAACATCCTCCCACGTAAGATCATCTCCATCATGAACTATATCTTGTTCGGGCACTATCCACTCATTACTCCAATCAAAGTCATCTAGGACTAATGGATCGAAGTTTCTTCCAAGTTCGCGCCTCCTTTGTAACCTATCAACAATTCGGCGATTGTATTGGACATGCACCAAATCATTAAACCGTTGATGCTCCAACCTATTTCTCTTCTTCAGATGAATCAAATTTTTGTTTAAAAATATTAAGCAAAATAATATATAAAATATTTATACATTTAGTTATGTACTAAATACTTACAAACTCGAAAGTGCTTCAATTAAGCGTTCACAACCCAAGAAAAGAACAACAAAGGCCGAGGATTCGCTTTTGCAAACTTTGTAAGCTCAATAAACACAACCGCTAAAAAGCATTCCACCAATCAACTACATTAGATGTAAAAATTAAAAAAATCAAATATAGTCTTAATTATTAAACTTAAAAGAAAAATTTATAGTTAATGTAATATGCTTACTAGGATTTTTGTCTTTTCGTTTAAATTGCCATGTCTTTAGAAAAGTCATCACGAGAAGATTCATAGACATCGGCTAAGTCGCTTATCTTGTCTGCCAAAACTTGGTCGGGAACCATTTTTGAAAGAACATCATTGAAGTTGCTACGCAACTTGTAAGCCAAATTAGATTCTTCTTCTTTGATGTCAAAATACTTTCCCGGATTGAGAAACAATGCTGCCCCATATAACTTCTGCTCCATTTGGCATGCCCATCTTCGCTCAATGATGTCAATCACTTTCTTATACAGCCTTTGTTTGTTGTTAAAGACATCTTTGATCTTTTTCTTTGCATATTCCATCGCAGCAGGAGAATCTCGGGCAAAGCTGGCCTCTCATCCGAATCCACAATCCTCAAGACTACAAGTAATGGTTGTGAGGCTCTAATACAATCTTCTACGTTGTGCCAAAAAGTAGAAGAAATAATTGTATCATACACTTGTTTCCCCATCTCAGATTGACAAATTTCTCGAATTTGTCCAATCATCACTTTGATGAACAAGTGTCTCAAAGCATCCTTGTGCTTGCACAAGCTTTGAAGAGTCAGAAATGATGTAGCAAATCGGGTGACTCCCGATCTCACAGGGTCCCTCCCATTTGTTTTGGTCCTCATCGCCTCAAGAAGGCGACCATGTCTGTAAATGAATCTAGTTATTTTTCTGCCCTTCACGATTTTAGACTTAAATTGCTTCATATTGCCTATGTCCTCTAACATCAAGTCTAGGCAATGGGCAGCACATGGTGTCCAGAACAAAGTCGGTCTCCTCTCCATCAACATACGACCTGCTGCCTTATAATTGGCGGCATTGTCCGTCACCACTTGCACAACATACTCAGCCCCAATCTCTTTTATCTTCCCATCAAGTAGCTCACAACATGTTTTGCATCCCGAGATTGAGCAGAGGCATCAACTGATCCCAAAAAGTAAGTACCTGCAGGACTATTAGCAAAAAAAATTATCAAGTGTCTGCCTCTTCTATCCATCCATCCGTCTCGACATAAGACCGCAACCGCATCGCTTCTTCGAAGTTTTGTGTTTCTCCTTCAGCCTTCCTGCTTTTTAGTCTTGGCCTTCGCTAAAAGAGGAACCCTCAACTCGTGATATGAGGGAGGCTTGTAACCCGGCCCATATTGCCCAATAGCCTCTGCCATCACCTCATAACTTCTTCGATTTGATGCATTAAAAGGGATGCCAAACTCATAAAAAAAGTTGGCAACATGCATGTCAACTTTCTCTCTCTACCGGTGTCCTTAGACGATTCTCCAAAGTAGTTTGGCTAGGACCTTTTCGATGCCTTTCGTCCACAACTTATTCAGGAGATTTCCTAAAATGAATTTCAATGGTCTTTGTTTGTTTTGTTTGTGATTGTGGCTTAGGGAATTGAAATACACTCTTCATCCTTTTAGATGCGTATCCCGAACTCCTAATGCCTATAGAGGAAGCATTAGAAGCATTGGAAGCATTGTTTGGAATATTAGATGACTGAATTTCTTCTACTTCGTCATGGTCATCAAATTGAATTGGCTTATTCCTTTTGTTACCCATTATTGCTTGATGCATCTCATTTGAAATTTCTTTTGTAGTTCGAGGACACTTGGACACATCCCCATACCCACCGGTAAGATGTTGTTTAAATCTCTTGATTCCTCCATGAACCTTTTTTCCACAAAGAATGCATTGCACAAGATTTTTATTGCTCAATTCTGGCCAAAATGCATATTTCCACCCCGGATCTTTAGACTTGGCCTTTCTTTTAGGATCCTTAGTTGGATCATAACCCTCAGCTCCTGAACTTTCCGCCATTTAACTATCTACAATTCTACAAAATACAATTAAACAAACAAACAAGACATTGTAATTTGTAAAATTGTAATAACAAAACAAGTAAACAACTAAACATAGATGGCATTATAAATTTATTTATAATCAAGAACTACATAAGAAAAAGGACTAAAATGTAATCCTAGTTGATAACTACTCTTTCTGCTTTATATTACCAGAATGCATGACATTTTACAACATAGTAATAAAACACAATCCTAGTTAATCAATCCCTCAACTTAAAACCTAATTTCACAGCCTAAAACCTTGCATTTAAATCCCCTCTAATGAATCAAAAAGTACTATTTTAAAAAAATTAAAATAAAATATTAAATTATTGCTTGGCACTTGCAAAAAGAATCACAGTTAAATTAATTTGTGATCCTACAGGTCACAACTACCTAAATAATATACAGTTTCTATTTTCTATAAACAAGAATATCACCCCCATCTTTTCCAAACCAATCTATGAGCTCACTTAAACCAAGCAACAACCCAAAGAAGCATGTCGAATACTACAGACACAATACTAAATCAGTCAATATTAAATAACAAGTATTTTGTATCCCCAACTAAAGACGAGAAACAGTGTAGAAGAAGAAGAGAAGAATTGAAGCAAAATCAGTCGCGCCTAAGAATACCTGTAAAATGTCACGTCGCATTAAATGCCAGAGTTTCTGTCGCGCTAAGTCAATCGCCGCCAGAGTCGGGCCTCGCTTAAGTCGATTCATGCATGAGTTCGGTCATACCGATTAAAGGTGTTCGTTTGGATACTCAATTTGCTTCATTGAGGAAGTCCATTTCCAACTTAAGATCTACTAAAGTTCAATTACTTTAATATCAAGTAGTATTGTTGCTACTTGATTGATTTGTTGAACTCAAAATCACAATTGTTCAGTGACATTAACTTTCACTCTAAAAGGAAGGGCAAGATGCTAGTTCACATGGGTCATAGAGAAGACTAAGTCATGCTGAGAAGTTAAAAGTCCATACTAAATGAAGAAGATAATGTCCAATGGAGGAGGAGGAACAATTTGATTGAAGAAAATGAGAGAAGGAACTCGAGCATCACAAGCTTGTGTTTCCATTCATCAAGGTGTTAATGCTAAAGAATCGGATCGAGGATTGTAAAGAAACAAATTGTGAAAGAGCTCCATATATGATGAGTATGTGAAGAATCATTCATCAAGGTGATAATGCTAGCAAGAATCGGATCAAGGAGTGTGAAGAAAAATAGTCAAAGAGCTCCTATATTTCAAAAGAAAGAGCATACCATAACCTAATGTCAAAGAAACCCATGCTTTGCAACATTTGCAAACAATGATAGAACAACACTTCATTATTGTACTCATATATATGAAAACCAAAAGTCTGCAAATAACATTGAGTAATTAATAATTTCAAGAAATATGATTACTCATATTGATGATCTAGTATATTCGCATAAGTTAAATAAATCAAAATCTTCACAATTAAGTTATGTATGATAAGCTACAGATGAATCACACATCTGATACCCCCGCGCGTAGACCACCAGTCCAATCTTGCTTGTAGCATAACAACCTTTTTTGAAGATCATTCTTGATTCCCCGAAAGGGAACAAGCATTTCTTCCATGATAACTCAAAAGTTATACAATTTCGGATTTTTTTAATTCTTTTTACTTTTTTCCTTCTAACTTGACAAAGTACTAATTGGTATGAGATGGACTACAAATGACACACTCAAACTTCAAACTAAGGGTCTATTAAGATAACTATATGTTCATAATCAAACTAGAAGAAAGAATGGGGGCTATGGGCACAATGACAAAGATTGCTTGATCATTACTTTCAATGTATAAATGGCCCTTGGTGAGGTCCATGAATTAAAATATACAAGAATCAGAATAAAATTTTGGTATAACATACAAAGAATTATTTTAGTGAAGTTATAAAGAAGAATAAAAGAATAGTTAGTAATGAATGTGAATCGATAAAGATAGGAATCTCAATCCCGCCTACTGGATTCCAAAACCGAGTGAAAAATCAAATATACTAGTGAAATAGATTCAGCAAATAATCGAGACTAACGAAACAACAAAAACCATCTCCAAAGAACTAAGATATAAACTAGCGGTTGACTTCAAAGAAAGTTCAGATCCATCAAATCGAAAGGTAATATGAATTTTGAAACTTAGGGATTTCTTGCTTTTATAAAACATATTTGGAAAGAAACTGAAATTGGGTGATAATTTTGTGGTGTGACAAATTTAGCGAGCCCAGGCTCAATTTAGGTTACTCCCAACAACGCAGAGGCATATTTCCTCTTACACTTTTAAAAAGATATACCAATAATTAATAATAAATCTTGAAAAGATCGAACTTTTATCACCGAATAATTACTCATAAATCACCAAGTATGAGGAAAAGTCCGACTGGAAAGTCTGGTCAACCCCTCGTGAGTGATGACAAAAAGCCATTATAAGGAAGTTAATACACTAATACTTGAGGTGGATGACATACAAGTGTGGGTTAGGCTACATACTAAAATTATAAATAAATAATATTTAAAAATAAAAATAAAACACATATACAAGGGGGAGAGAGAGAGAGAGCAACATTTTGTGCTTTAAAGCTCTAGAAATTATTGGGAAGGTAAAAAGAAAGGCATAAACGCATATAGAGAAAGAGGAGTTAAGGGACTTGAAAGGTAATTCAAATTTAATCGGCTTGAAGCTCAAAATTTAAAGTGTTGGACAATTGATACAGCTTGATACAATTCTGAGAAGAGAATTAATTAAAAGTATTGGATAATTTTAAATCATACAAATACCATCCATGATGACATGTTAACATTTACTCTGAAATACATAGATAGATTATGAAATATTTTGTTTAAATTCTTATTTATACTCGAGGCATTTAAATGTTAAATGATATGCAAAACCACAAAACTAAAAATGATTCTAGAGCGAAAATAGAAATGCATACCAAATCATCATCTTGGTATAGTCTCCTTTTTCCACTACTCTCCCTAAGAATTATATTCTTCTTCTTCGTTTACCAGATCGCTCCTTTGCAAAAGCTAGATCTGCTTTGACCGTCGTTCGACTCCCGAAGAAGAAGCTTTGCTTTAGCGGTAGATTGCCATTCAGCAACTCAGAATTATAACCAGGAGGCATATCATACATCTCACCTAATATCAGCATACATCTTTTTTTTTTTTAAACATGTTATTTTTTAGAGTTGCATCTGATAAAGTTCATTTTATTAATGCCAAAAAACAAAACCCTTGTTGTTCTACTTTACTCCACCTCCACAGCCCAAATCCACTATATACCAACCCCCATGCATTTTGCTGACCAAAAACACAAAAACAACACTAAACAAAAATACCCACTTCATAGATCTTCATTTTCACCAAACAATCCAATTTTTTTATAAACAAACAAAATAAAAATTCTGCTAAATATAACTCCAAATGGGTCCTCCTCAATGTTCTGTTGTTACTAGAATCAACGCACATAAACAAGCCTAAGTTTTTACTTCCACTGAATAAAGAAAGGTTACATAATTCGAGAGTACACAATAAACTAAACTCAATTCAGCTCAGAATTTGCTCAACTCAGCTTATTAGAAACCCACCGAATCTGTTGCAAACAACATTTTATTGGATCTGCTTGGTTCTCTGATATTTCAAGTTTAAGAAAGTTAAATAGATTTAAGCCCAAAAGATAAAACCCTCAGGCCCTAGCTGTTCTACTTTACTCCACACCCTGAGTCCACTGTATACCAACCCCCATGCATTTTGCTGACCAAAAACACAAAAACAACACTAAACAAAACTACCCACGTCACAGACCTCCATTTTCACCAAACTATCCAATTTTTTTAAAACAAACAAAAAAATATGTTAAATATAACACCAAATGGGTGGGATATATTTTTTGGCCTTGTTATAATCTCTGCAGAAAAAATAAGATTTCCAAGAAAATAAAATTACAAAAAGGAGTAGATATTCAAGAAAAGTTACAACAAATAAAAATCATACTTTCATGCTCTGTAAAAAGGAGACATCAATGGGTATGAGACAGAGTGCAACGAGTGGTTGAGGGAGACGAGTAAAGTAGTAAAACTGAAGACTAAAACTAGAAGATATATTATAAAAAATGTAAAAAATCAATGGAAAATGAAGCAAAACACTAGAATCAATGCACATAAGCAAGCCAAAGTTTTTACTTCCACTGAATAAAGAAAAGTCACATAATTTGACAGTATACAATAAAGAAACTAAACTCAATCCTATGTTTTTGCCGCCACTAACTAAATAAAGAAACGGCACATAAATTACATGCATAGGATATTCAAGAAAGCCACATAATTCATGAATAAGTTGCGAGGCATAGTCAAATATTTGAAATTGAGTTACAATCCCAAAGAAAAACTATAAAGATACAATATGAAATCCAGACTTCTTGAAAAAAGCATTCAGCGATGAAAGCGTGGAACCAAATCGGACCCCCAATCATGGAGCCTCCACTACGCTACCAAAAATCTCAAATAATACAACAGATAACCGGTCATCTTCCTAATAATTAATTGAACATTAATATAATGCATCGCAAGCACTAATATATATGTTAAGCACTAATATTTTAAATCTTGTTTACAATTGTTGTTGATAAATAATACTCCCTCCTATTCAGATTAAATGACTTTTTAGAGTTAAGCACACTTATTAAGAAATAACACAAAATATCTTTTGTGTCCCTAATTAATTATTTCTCTCTCCACAATTGCCTCTTCTCATTCTCCACAATTGTCCCTAATTAATTATTTGTCTCTCCACAATTGCATTTACTAAGCATATTAAATAGAGGGGTAAATTAGGAAAAAATGGTGCAATATTGCATAGAGATTCCAAAACGACACTTATATAGAATAAAATGAAACTCCCTAAAATGTCATTTAATCTGAATAGGAGGGAGTAATATTCAATAATTGCAATCAAAATGTGAGCACAAGTCTTTTAAGTTTTAAGACAAATAAAATGGGCCAAGCAAAATAGGAATTGAGAAATTTGCAGCAAGGGATAATTTGAAATCACTCTTATTAATAGCATTCAACGAAATGAGAAACCATATATATGCTTAGACTTGCATTGAATTCTAGATTGGAACATGGGAGGAATGCGTAATGATCATAGAGGTTTCCAAAATTTAATCCTTTGAGACAAGGATCTTCCCAAGCAAAGGGGAATTGTCACATATCTAGAGGTTAAGGGGAACAATTAGAATCAATTTGGAAAGACGGGCAACTGCAAGCCTTCATTGAAAATTCTTCTACTTATCTCTATTCCATAAACTGTAATTACTTACAAGTTGAGTGTAAAAGATTAGCTCCGTAAGAATAAGTGCTAGTGTTTATGAACAATTTTTCCAACCGATAACATCACACTACTAAACCCATAAGATGTCAACAAGGTCTATGCTGGATATGTACTTTATGTCACACATGCGACTACACTTGAGTTACAACAGAATTTTTCAGATTGATAAAATATTTGATGATGCATTGAACTTCATAGTCTCGATAAACCAACAAACCAACCCTCCTCCCCCCCCCATCACACAAACTTAAATGAATATGTAAGCACGCTTGGCAGATTCAAGAGTGTTGCACAGCAGCATTGCTACTGTCATAGGTCCCACTCCTCCAGGCACGGGGGAGATTGCTGAAGCGACCCTAACAGCTTCTTCATAGCAGACATCTCCCACAAGACGATAGCCATACTAACATTTGGGATCCTGCAATCAATTTTTGTTTATTCAAATAGAATGAATACCCAGTTTATGAAGCTAAAATCCTTTTTTTATTTGCTTCTTTCCTTTTCCTTGATCAAGATAATTTTCTTTAATGGGCAGTAATAACAGTTTCATGCTATTTCTCTTTTGAACAATCCACTAGTAAGCTATTGAAAATATTGGGAATCCATGAAAAGTAAAAAAAACAAGTGTTTACCTCAACTGGAAATGTACCAACATCAACAACCACTGCACCTGGCTTTAACCAACTTCCACGAACTAGATTGGGAACTCCCACTGCTGTGATTACAATGTCAGCATCACGACTAATCTCTTCTGGGTTCCTTGTGAACTCGTGGACAATGCTTACCGTTGCATGGTGCCTCTGCCCAACAATTTGAACAAATGCACCAGTTAAATCAGTAACAGAAGCATTTATTCAGCAATACTGCAATACTGCAATACTATGAGATGTAAGAACAGAAGACTAAAAGAAGAGGGTGTCACCTGCAACAGAAAGGAAACAGGTAATCCAACGATGTTGCCTCTCCCAATCACCACAGCTTTCTTCCCCATTATTTCTACATCAGACCTCAGCAATAACTCTATACAACCTTTTGGAGTGCAGGGAATGAACAACGGCTCCCTCCCCTGGATGGCTAGCATTCCCATGTTCAGTGGATGGAAGCCATCTACATCTTTCTCCAAACTCAGTGCATCCATTATCTTCCCCTCATTCAAATGCTGTTCACTCATTGTCAGTCATCCGTACATCGTCAACAACATTTCTTCCTACTTGGTAAAATCTCAATTACCTTCTACTCCCTCCGTCCAACTTTACTTGTACCATTTGTAGTGGCAGATATTTTAAGACGTGATAGAACATATTTATTTATATGTTTGAAAAAACATATTTCTAGATTACATTTCATAAATTTTAATATACTTGAAAATAATATATATATATATATATATATATATATAAACATATATATGTGGTTTTGGGCATGCCTTAAATGAGTGCTAAAACACGGTTACCAAGAACACGGATCAATTGGGTACACATAATGGGAAAAAACACCGCCAGAATGATATGGGTAGGCTTACTCCCATAGCAATTCAGAAAGCCAATATTTTTAAGTGCCCTCTACAATTTATATAGAGAAGAATTTAATAGTTTAAAAAAATAATAATAATAAATAAAACAAAAAAATTGAAGAGATCAGTTTGGTCCTTTCAAAAGTAAAACAGTACAGAGATAAAAGAAACAGGTTAACGTAAACACTGACCAACTAAATGTCTCTCAAACTTTGAAATAGAGATATCAACTATCCTCAATTTATACGTGGGTCATGGTTCAATTTAGAGCTCCACTACCACGATTCGGAATGATAGCACCCAATACGGGGAACACAGGGCATTAAGAATACCTTGCTAACACCGTGCTAAACACAAAAGAAAGGGCACAAGTAAATTTGGACAGAGACAACATATTAAAAGTCACTATAAAAGTATGTACTGAATCAATCTTGCTAAATATATTAAAATAACGGTACATAATTGTTGAGTGTCGAGATATGCCATATAGTGCAACTAAATTAAATGGTTTTAGCCAAATATCACATCAATATAGGGAAAAAGAGCCGCCCAACATAGTTTATGCAACCTAAATAAAAACATATTTACATCCTCTCAAATCTGTCGTCCCCCTTTTCTACACATGGTCTGACACTAAATGTAAGATGTTCTAAAACACACATTTATAGCCAATATTTTATATGTTTTTATTGTTGAAGACTTGAAATATATACATATATTTTGAAATTATAGAATATATCATATATTCATTCTTACAAATATGTTTCACATGTCTTGTTATGGGTGCCACACATGTTCAAAGAAGGTGACAACAAAATTCAGACAGAGTCTAAGATGAGATCAGGACAAGGTAGAATCCCACAAAACAAAACTTCTCGCCAGAGCCTTAAGATAAGGCAATAGCAGTTGAATTAGATAGTCAGGTAGTAACAATTAGAGTTTTATAGTTGAAGATGTTACCACAAAATTATGAAATTACCTTTGGAAGGGAAGCTGCACAAGGATCCCATGAACTGATGGATTCTTGTTCAAACTTGATAAAGCGTCAAAAACCTCAACTTCCATGCAATTATCAGGTAATTCAGTCATCACAAACTTGATTCCAGCCTCTTCACAAGCATACCTTTTTTATGCGGACATACGCCTGGGAATCCCTTCTTTCACCAACCATAATTACAGCTAGCCCAGGTACCTTCCCAATGGACTTCTTCATCCTTCTTACTTCGCTAGCTATGCCAGATCTAATTTTATCAGAGATCGACTTCCCATCAATTACTCTAGCAATCTGGCCATTTGCTGCGTGAACTACAGATTTTGAACGTGTTTTTCCTATATTCTTTTCTAGACCAAGGGAGAATACAGAGTAAACATGAGCAGAACAAATAGTCAACAATATGATAACATATCGTGCGTTAACAATAGCTTTAGAAACTTAGTATATATGTGAGTGGATTGGGACTGGAAAATATTCAAATTTCAACCAAGTGATGACATTGTCTTAAAATTGTTTAAACAAGCTGTAAAAAGAACTTCGTCTAAAGATTTAAATCACGATCATTACATGAATTAACACTTAATACCTACTGGTAATCCAACCATCAGATCTGTTACACACCACTATTGTGGTGAGAAGTAACAATAAGTAAGATAAAACTGTGATGTCATTAATTTCTAGCTATGGATTATGTGATGAATTTTCTTACTAAGTTGCATTGATTATTAGTTACTATCAAAAGCTTTCTTTTTGATTTCTTAAGTAGTTGTAATTAACTTGATTTTAATAAAGCGCGATTAACTAGTACTAATCTTAAATGCTTTAGTCGAATTAGTGGAAGATTATTTAAGAATCAGAATTATTAATACTTAATATTTGATTAAGGATTGATGACTCGGCTCACTTGAAAAGTGACATGTAGCATACTTTTGATACCTCGCTAACACCTAGCACCTATTTCCTAAAACATCTCACAATTTCTTGACATGTAGCAGCCACTTGGCTTGAATATAAGAAAGAAAGATAAGATTTATAATCTAGAGGTGCTTGTCTCTACACAAGAAGTTAGGTCAATTCAAAGGAAGAAAAAAAAAAATGAAAGTATGGGAAAACAAAGAGAAAAGTAAGGGGACTCTAATCAGAACACCCCAAATTTAAATTCCACTTGCTGCTGTGTACCACGGATCCTACAACCTACCACAGACCTGATCCAAAAGTCAAGAATTTTAGGTACACGAGTAGTGAGTTTGGCATTATAAGGGCTATACTCTTCTTAAAGCCACCAATGTATGATTTTACAATCACCCCATCTTAAGACTTGACGTCCACATCAAGTCTTAAACAATATTGGATTCAATCTCAAACAAAGTTGTTAGAGTCTAGAGGTGGCTCTTTTTCGGTGTAGCACTTCGTCCATGATAAAGACTTAGATCCTATACTTTTGGCCGAGTCATGGCTCGATACCAATTTTAACGCCCCCACCTAAATTCCACTTGCCCGTATGTACTCACAAATCCTACAAATTTCCCCACCATGTATACATGGAAGAAAAAAGAAATTTAAAATTATTGAGTTATTATAATATTATTATATATTATCATTATGGATGATTTCAATATAATTAGTTTATTTAGTAAATAAGATTAAGATATATTTAAGTATATTAGTAGAATATTCTAGAGAATTAATTATTTAAGGTTATAATTACTACAATTATATTTCCTTCTTCAATTAGGTTACTTTATACTTAGCCTGCAAATATTAGGTTTTCCTTATCCCTATATATACAATTGAAATCCATCATTACTGTATTACTGAATGATTGATTTTACTGAATTTTAAGCCTTATGCTTGTGCTTTGTAGCTTTTTAGCCTTTTATCTCCTTTATTCTTTCCTCTATCCTTGTCCTACATCTGACCCGATCTTTTAGGTACACAAGTAGTGAGTTTGGCCTTAGAAGGACCTATAATCTTTTTAATGCCACCGATGTGGGAAGTTACACTAATACATCTCTTGGATCAAAATACTTACATCCTTTGATGCCTTAATTAGTACATGATTAACTAACATTTTCTTATATTACTTTATTTGTAATGAAATTCTACTATGAATCATGCATGTTTTCATTTGTATACAATATTCAAGTGTTATACCAGTTCTTAATGCTTCGTGTTTATCAGAATTTGTTCTAGCGATGTGATAGAGAATACATGCCATATGTGAGTAAAAGAAAGGCTTATAAGTAATGTATATAAACTTATACATATGTTGCATTTTAATGTCACAGTTTTTAGAATATTTTCCAGAGTTGCTTAAAAAGATCTAATTGTTAACTTTGGTTGAAACATTTAGTACCTCTGCTCCAAATTATAAGATCAATATTGACTTTTCAAAAGTCAATTTCAAATACTTTCAAACTTAAAATTGACATAAAATCATATAGTTTATGTCAAAACAATTACGAATATCGTAAACTAACTAGTAATAAAATTTATTGTTTCAAAACTTGAATGAATCATGTCAATTTAAAATGTGAAAATATCTCAAATTGAATTTTATAAAGTTAATATTGATCTTATAATTTAGAATGGAGGGAGTATATATTAAAAATAGACAAGTGTAGTTTGTCCCTACCAAAAATCAATTTAGTAAGAAGTGTAAGTATTTTATTAAATTCATGCACAAGTTTAGTTGTTAACATTCTACCTACAGAAAATTTGTGTACTTAGTGTACCTTCGAAGAGTCACAAATTGGTCATAGCATAACATTATTTGGTGATTCTTGAGCCTAAATTGAAGCATCAGAAGTTTTGTTCAATTAGAAGTGGAATCAGCTCAAAAGACTTAACAAAGCAGTTATAACAATTTTATTGTAATATGGTGCATGCTTAATTATTTGGGAAACACTCATTCTACTAAGTAATTATGATGATACAATTTTTGGTATTCGTGTAGTAATAAGTAATGAATGGATGAGAAATTTATGTGATGATGTGAACATTTTACGCGTGATCATTGAACATCATGCATTGATATATGATTTTGAAAATAAGAATGGTAACAAGGTGATTATTGGGGCATTGAAGTTCAATTGTGTTGTTAAAGTTGAAATTGTAAAGGTTTCTAGCTTGAATTAGGTTATGGATTCCCTCGAGGACAACTTGGGTACAAATCCCTATAAGAATAGTTGGTGCCTAGCCAAAATTATAATGTTATTATATTTGGCTCATAGCCAAAATTAGAATGTTACTATATTTGGTTTCTAGCCAAAACTAGGATATCTGTTTTAAAGGTTATATCCTTGTTAAAGAACTTATTATATGAAAAAAATAAAGAAGAGGATGTAAAGAAAACATATTGCATTGATGTTCGATTTTCTTCATTTGCATGATTTGTTTGTGGTTGCATAATACATTGACTTAAAAGTTATATTAACATGTTCTATTGGGCTTATTCTCGCCCGTATATATTTTCAAGGGGCAAGACTCCTTCAGATTGGAATACAAGAGAATAAGTTTGAAATGACTTAACATTACTATTATGGGCCAAGGGAAGATGAATCTACAAACATGCTTTTGTGTAAATTATAATTATATACGACTTAAATTACTAAATGTTCAAAGCAAGATGCTTCTGTTTCCAAATTTTTGTTTCTACTTTTACTATTTTGAAATCAAAAGCACAAATTAGTTTTTGTTAAAATTTCTGCTTTTAAAAAAAGTGGATGCAAAATCCATTTTGGCAGCAAAAAAGTGAAAATACAAAATAGTTGTTTCTTCAATTTTGGCAACACTGGGAGTTATTCTAATTCTAATGAAGTCCAAATCTCATAAATAACAAAATTTCTAACTTAACTTCTTTTTAAAAATAAAATAAAGCTAGCATTTAAATATAGTTCTCAAACAATGTTTCTGATTTTTGTTTTCATTGGTGAAAGCAAGTAAAAGCATAAACAATCGATAATAAAAATAAGAAGCAGAAATATGAAAGCATAAGCGGTTACAAAACCAACTCTTACTTTTTAATATATCATTGTGGGAAATGAATACAAAAAGGTGTGTTTATTACGCTTGCTTGCTTAAACTGGAGTATTCGCAATAGAAATGCTTGAAGCCAAACAATTGTTTCTAAAACCCTTTTCCTTATTAACACCACACCAAGGGTAGGGTCGTAACAAAAACAACGAGTAGTGGTTTCAAAAACTTAGATATTCTTAAATCTATATATTTATCAAAAAATAATCTAAGGATTTTTTCTATAACCATTTTCCCTTACCCATTTCTTCTTATTCACCTCCCCAAGGGTGTTGTCGCCACAAAAACAGTGAGTAGTGGGGGTCAATAGCTTAGATATCCCTAAATGTGTACTTTAACTAAAATAATAAATCTATTTACACAATATTAGCAAGCTTTAACTATTCAAGTCTAGTTTGGATATTACTAACCTTTAAAAAAAATTTATATTCATCGCTTGTCTGCAATGGCACATTACATAGACGCGGGGTCAAGCCATGGCCACACCAGGATTTTTTATTTATTTATAATTAATATACAGTTAAATATTTATTTTTTAATTTCCAAACACTTAAATTTGTTTTTGTTTTTCACAAAAAACTTTTGAGTATTTAGTCTTATTTATATCTTTTCTCAAATTTTTGTATACCATACATTATATATTTAATACGGATTCCTTCTCCACCACTCTTAACTTATTGCTAATTTTACATAATTTATCAGTAAAGTTAAGAAATGCGAGTATATTAGTGCTTGAAATTATGAAGTTTTTGTGTTGCTATTTTTTTACCGTATCTCTTGCAAAAATATATAAATTAATTAGGATTCTATAATATATATTTGAAATCATAAATTAGGTATTTATTATTTGTTTTGTTATAATACAAATTTTAAGGTGAGTCTGTGGTTGGATAAGTTTTCTTGTTGAGGTACAAGTTTCACACTTTTTTACCCTTTTTAAGGTATAACATAAACAATAAAAAATATTTTATTGTGGTTTTATGCAGTTAAAAAAAATCGGTTGAATGACACTTTTATCCCTCCAAGTTGCCACCCACTTTTAAAGTCGTTCCTAAAGTTCATTTTTCAACAATTAAGTCATTAAAGTGACATTTTTTGGCATTTCCGTTACTTTTACCCGATTTGACCCCAACCCGATCCATTTTGACCCAACCCAACCTAGTTTAACCCGAGTAGTAAGTCAAGTTCCTACTAAGGATGACAAAATCAAGGACCAACAATACTTTAACTCCATCTTTATCTTTGAAGAGCCAAAAGAAATGCCTCCTCAAAGGTTCCTAGATCACCATATCAACCTCAAACAAGGAGCTCAACCCTTCTCCATCAGGCCCTATAAGTGTTCTTATGACCAAAAAATAAAATTGAGAAATTGGTTTTGGAGATGTTATAAGCAGGAATCATCAGATCTAGTAAGAGCTCTTTTGCTTCTCTTATACTCCTAGTAAAGAAAAAAGATGGATCATGGTGGTTTTGTGTTGACTACAGGCATCTCAACTCTTTGACCATAAAGAACAAATATCTTATACCCTTAATAGACGAGTTATTAGATGAATTGGGTGGAACCAAAGTATACACTAAGTTGTACCTTAGAGCTGGTTACCACCAAGTTAGTATGGCACCTGAAGGCAGAGAAAACAGCCTTCAGAATTCATCAAGGCCATTTTGAATTTACTGTCTTACCATTTGGGTTACAAATGCGCCTGGTACTTTTCAAAATTTGATGAACCATGTGTTCCAACCTTTTCTAAGGAATTTTGTGCTAGTGTTTTTTGATGACATCATGTTATACTCTAAAAGCTTGGAAGATCACTATCTCCACTTGAGAGCAGTTTTTAAAGTCGTGAAAGAGAATCAGTTGTATGCTAAATTTAGCAAGTGTGAAATTGCCAAGGAAGGAGTGGAATACCTCGGAATGTCATATCAGCAGAGGGAGTAGCCATGGATTCTTCAAAAGTGGATTGTGTTCTCAGCTGGCCCAGACCTACAACTTTGAAGGGCTTAAGAGAATTCCTTGGATTGACAACCTATTATAAAAAAATTATCTAGAACTATGGAACCATGGCAAAACCCTTAACCTCTTTACTGCAAAAAGACAACTTTGGTTGGAAAGAAGAAGCAGAGAAGGCATTTGATCGATTATAGAAAACCTTAACCATTACACCAGTTTTGGCATTACCAGAATTCAACAAACAATTTGAAATTGGAACATATGCTACCGGGATAGGCATTAGAGCTATACTAATGCAAGAAGGAAGGCCATTAGCTTTTTTCAGTAAGGTTTTTGGCCCAAATGGACGAGGGTTCTCTACTTATGAGAAGGAACACATAGCAGTTGTAGAAGCAGTTAAGAGATGGTCTTCCTATTTGGGGCTCAAGCAGTTTTTGACAAAGATTGATCACCAGTCCCTCAAATGTTTCTTATAACAAAAGGTAGTCTCATGCTTGCAGCAAAGGTGGTTGAGTAAGCTACTTGGATATGACTACAACATTAGCTACAAAAGGGGCAAAGACAAGAAAGAAACTGATAGCTTATCAAGAAAGATAAACACTGGAAAAGAGGTGACTAATCCTAATATCCATGAGGGCATGGATTTTAAAGGAGGAGGGAATTGTCAATCATAACCCTAGTCATTTTCTGTTAGGTCTTAATATCTAGAATATTCTCCAAGTAACAACCTCACATGCCCATGTGCAGGTGGTGTAGGATAAGTAAAGTAGATGTAGGTTAAGCTTTTTTTTCCTGCAAGTAACTTGGTATAAAAATGTAAGCGGTGAGTTATTTTCATTTCAAGCTATATGAACGATTATATGAAATATCTGAGAGAGTCTCTTTAAACTTTTCTCCCTTATCTCTTTCTCACCTCCATTCTACCATATTTCTACCCTTTCTTTCTCCCCCAAACTTTGTTTCAGTCTCTTTCTGCTCTATTATAACTAAATATAATAGATAACTACATAAATATCTAAATAGATCAAAAGCTCATACATGATGATGACAACTCGTTGGCCGATTCCTATCATCTTTCCTCAACAGCGAAATAGTCTCCACTAGCCAAATTAAGCTTCATAGTGCTACAAAATTGTTATATCAATGCGACAAAACTCCTCAATTGTAATCCAAGTGCAATCACTAGTAGGCTTGTCCCGTCACTTGACCCAGAACTATCAATAACCACCTGTCCTAGCTGATACAACTCGCTCGTTGAAGACATTCTTAATAACTTTGCAGTATGCTCGTTGCTCGAAAGGAACAAGAGCATATGCACAATAAACATGTAACAGGATCTTGTACATGCCCAAAGCGATAAGGCACGTCTAAGGCTACAAGTCATTTACAATGTGCATTTTACACATGTATAATTGTAAGCAAACACACACAGAATTAGGAATTACTCATGGAAAGGGTAACTTTTGGCGAAATTTTGATAAGTTAGCATAACGTAGCGGGTTTGGATCAAATAAAGGAAAAATCACAGCTTATAGGGGAGAAACGCCACCAAAAAAATAAAATTGAATATACTAAAAGCTATAAAAAGGAGACGACAAAAGAGAACAAACCTTTCTCTATAAATTATGTCTATATTGTACCTATGTAGTACCTAAATAAGTATACCTTTAAAAAAAGATGAAATAATATTATACTTTAAATATACTTAGTTATGTTAATTTGTACTTAAAATGTACCAATATAGCACCTAGTTAAGTATAACTTAAAAAATATAAAAAAAATGCACTTAATATATAGTTAGTTAAGCTAAATTGTACTTAATTTATAATTAAATTGTACCTATATAGTACCTAGTCAAGTACCACATAAAAAATGCATTTAAAATATACTTCGTTAAGTTAGATTGTACTTAAATCATACCAAACATGTGTACTTTAACCATTTGAGCTAAGACAACATCGATATCAACTTTATTTAAACGTAAGATTGATTAAACATATCTACGAGATGTCTGTTTTATCAATTGGACAATGTTATGTGCACTAGATAGTGTTGTTAGTCAACCTAATTGATTCATTTTCTTGTTCTTATTATTTAGAAATTTTTCATAAATTTTTTACTTGTTTTTAAGCTCCTAACTATCTACGGTGCATATCGTCCAAAACCGATATCGAGACAAAAAATGACCTTCCAAAACATAGACTGCTACCACTACTTTGACCATGGGTCCAAATGAGTACTTGATAATGGTTAGAAAATTACTTCCTAGATATTCACATGCATAAGTACATAAACTATTATATCCTTCCACTCCTCAGTCATTAACAACACATGTTGAAATAGTGTTACTTTTTATAATATAAGCCACCTAATAGATGCATAACCCATTAACTCTATTGAGCACCGACCCTTATTGGTATGTGTGGCAGACACATTATATACACACATATATTTGATATCTATTATCTATTGACTATACAATTGCAAGCACAAGAAGACTATGTTTTGGTCATCCACTCAAAAAAAGTGGAATGGAGATTCATTTGACTGCTTTTCCCTCCCTAACTCTATGGTTGAGCTCTTTCTATCTATATTCTTACTACCATAATTATCTCCTCGCCATCATCTCTTATTTTCATACAATTTTTCATTTAGTTAGTGTCCTATTATAAGTCTTATTCAACAAGTTAATGTTGACAGTTAAACAAGCTATATTCTCATGCTTGTATATATATATATATACACACACACACACACACACACTAGATGAATGGTAGGAATGTATCAAGTTCTCCTTTACAACTTCATCTTCTTCATGTTTCTGACTAAATCAAATGCTCATTGTAATAATGGAATAAAATTGTTATATATAATTGGTAAACGGGTACAGTAAAGTAAATACCGGTCTGACAAAAAAGGAATACCAAAACTGGTGAACCAGTATAAACTGATTTTTTGCAACGGCACCAAACTGACTTAAATTTTTACCGAACCAGTCAGTTCTAGAGAAAAAACAGTTGTCCCAAACCAGATGAACACCCCTACTCAAGAGGAAGGACCATATTGGAATTTTGAAAACTTTTCGCCATTAAGAGTTGCTTATGAAAACATTAAAATGTTTAATGGCGATAGAAGATATTGGGAATAGTATTTTATTAATCATTAGGACGACGAATAAATAATTATTTTAATTATGTGATAACAAAGAATTAGTGGAAAGGTGTGCAACAATCCAGAATACATATTGATAAACCTCTTATTTGTTTATGGCCTTTTAAGGTAACAATAATCAAGTTATATTATTATTCAAAGTTTAAAATTTCTTTGAAACACGAGTTTATTGCAAATTGGGATGATATTATATATTATTCATGTGAAGCATCAAGAGAAGAAAACTCAATTCAAAAGGATGATAGGGACAAAGATTCACATGAATATATTGATTTTGTTGGAGCTGAAATTTTTTATTTGATTCCAAGTCCTTGGAGGAATCTCATCAACCTATTTAAAAACCAATAGAAGACCGAGTTGCAACATTCTCAAAGAATATATATGTCAAGCAAATGAAACATTTGGTATATTCAATATATCATTTTAGCTAGCATGGAAAATTTCATGATCAATATGTAAACTCGAGGTCAGGTTATCTTCGAGTGGGAGATGATGATGAAGGAACATATTTTGTTTTATTGTATTTAGGTAATGTTATTTAATTTTCTGATTTTTAGTGATTAGGATTTTCTAGGATTAATTTAGGCTTGATTTTAGGGTATAATAAAATAATTTAAGTCCTACTAATTTAGTATATCAATTAAACATATTTTGGTTGTGATTTTAGGGATTTTTAAATTACGCCTCTACTTTTTTAGTTGACTTTCATTCTTAATTGTAATCAACCCTTATTATAAAAGGGTATAAAATATCCATTGCGGCTGCGGTTTTGTGAAGCATCTTTTGATTAATAAAAATTATCTTTGATTTTCATTTCCATCCCTTTGAAGGAATTTAGAATTGTTTTCCTAGTGGATTCAAGAGCCCCTAGTGGATTCTCGAGTTTGTTTGACCTAATGAATTCTAGGTTTGTCAGCAGTAGAACGATATCTAACCCCGACGCTCCTGGTCAAAAAATAAGGTCTCAAAATTTCCAATTAAATAGTTTTTTTTTTGTCAAGCTAATGACAACACCAAGTCGATTTTGGAGTAAATGTGCTGGAATACAATCCTAAACTAAACATTGAAGTTTTAAGGAAAAGTTAGAACTAAATTGAGTGATAGCAATAAGTATACGAGCTAACTTTCTAGTTGAGTACTTGAGCTTGAACAATATGTGGCTCCAAATAGATTTTATCAACCTAAGTACACTCTAATATTGTGTTAAAGCTTGAATTATTCTGAATTTTTTAGTAGAGTTAAAAAAAGCATAATACGCTGTTACTAGAAAAAGATTTCACTCAAATGAGAAGATCTCAATTAGAGTGAAAATTTTAATTGCACACTGATGATGATCAAAAGATTCAAACTGTAATTACAAGTGTATTGAAAAGCAATCAAGACTGTTTTCGGTTAAAAATTGAAGAATCAATCAAAGAACTTGTAAAAATATGACATGGTTTCGGATTCCTAGAAATACCCTAAAATGTCAGACATTGTACTCTCTTATTTTTTAAAAATCTTTCACTATTTTTCATTGCTTTCTAGTTTCCAATTCTCACAACCATGTATTGCCCTTTAGAAATGGGTACTCCTGGAAAAATGAATAGTCCATGTAACATAGACGCTACGCGGAGATTTCTTACAATTTCGAATTCTAATTGCAAATTTGAGATGTGATTCACAAATTGACTGCTTAGACATCTACAATTGATAATTACAAGACACATATAAATTGGATGACAAACATAATTGTTATCAAAGTTGAAGCTCACAAATCACAGTTCGCAGTTACATTGATGAATAAAGCAATACTGTAGTAGTTTATCAAAAAAAATCTTTTCCCATTCTTATGTCCTCGGTTTCTGGTTCAATAACAACTTCTCGATGAAAAAGAGCCGAGTGAACAACAATTAGGAGCAGAAGATGGGGTGGTGAACAAAAGAAATGCCTCCTCAAAGGTTCCTAGATCACCATATCAACCTCAAACAAGGAGCTCAACCCTTCTCCATCAGGCCCTATAAGTGTTCTTATGACCAAAAAATAAAATTGAGAAATTGGTTTTGGAGATGTTATAAGCAGGAATCATCAGATCTAGTAAGAGCTCTTTTGCTTCTCTTATACTCCTAGTAAAGAAAAAAGATGGATCAAGGTGGTTTTGTGTTGACTACAGGCATCTCAACTCTTTGACCATAAAGAACAAATATCTTATACCCTTAATAGACGAAGTTATTAGATGAATTGGGTGGAAATAAAGTATACACTAAGTTGTACCTTAGAGCTGGTTACCACCAAGTTAGTATGGCACCTGAAGACAGAGAAAACAGCCTTCAGAATTCATCAAGGCCATTTTGAATTTACTGTCTAACCATTTGGATTACAAATGCGCCTGGTACTTTTCAAAATTTGATGAACCATGTGTTCCAACCTTTTCTAAGGAATTTTGTGCTAGTGTTTTTTGATGACATCATGTTATACTCTAAAAGCTTGGAAGATCACTATCTCCACTTGAGGGCAGTTTTTAAAGTCATGAAAGAGAATCAGTTGTATGCTAAATTTAGCAAGTGTGAAATTGCCAAGGAAAGAGTGGAATACCTAGGAATGTCATATCAGCAGAGGGAGTAGCCATGGATTCTTCAAAAGTGGATTGTGTTCTCAGCTGGCCCAGAACTACAACTTTGAAGGGCTTAAGAGGATTCCTTGGATTGACAGCCTATTATAAAAAAATTATCTAGAACTATGGCACCATGGCAAAACCCTTAACCACTTTACTGCAAAAAGACAACTATTGTTGGAAAGAAGAAGCAGAGAAGGCATTTGATCAATTAAAGAGAACCTTAACCACTACACCAGTTTTGGCATTACCAGACTTCAACAAACAATTTGAAATTGAAACATATAAGCTTCCTGGAGAGGCATTAGAGCTATACTAATGCAAGAAGGAAGGCCATTAGCTTATTTCAGTAAAGCTTTTGGGCCAAATGGACGAGGGTTCTCTACCTATGAGAAGGAACACATGGCAGTTGTAGAAGCAGTTAAGAGATGGTCTTCCTATTTGGGGCTCAAGCAGTTTTTGACAAGGATTGATCACCAGTCCCTCAAATATTTCTTATAACAAAAGGTAGTCTCATGCTTGCAGAAAAGGTGGTTGAGTAAGCTCCTTGGATATGACTACAACATTAGCTACAAAAGGGGCAAAGACAAGAAAGCAACTGATAGCTTATCAAGAAAGATAAACACTGGAAAAGAGGTGACTAATCCTAATATCCATGAGGGCATGGATTTTAAAGGAGGAGGGAATTGTCAAGCATAACCCTAGTCATTTTCTGTTAGGTCTTAATATCTAGAATATTCTCCAAGTAACAACCTCACATGCCCATGTGCCCATGTGCAGGTGGTGTAGGATAAGTAAAGTAGATGTAGGTTAAGCTTTATTTTCCTGCAAGTAACTTGGTATAAAAATGTAAGCGGTGAGTTATTTTCATTTCAAGCTTTATGAACGATTATATGAAATATCTGAGAGAGTCTCTTTGAACTCTTCTCCCTTATCTCTTCCTCACCTCCATTCTACCATATTTCTACCCTTTCTTTCTCCCCCAAACTCTGTTTCAGTCTCTTTCTGCTCTAAATTATCTATCTCTCACTATTAGGAACTCATCTAGTTCCTAACACCCTCTGCCCATCGACAAAACAGCATGAGAGGGCAAACTGGAAAAGTATTAATGACAGACAGTTCCCATCCTGAAAGTTTCAGTGAGAACCACGGTGTTTCCACATCCTACACCCCAACCAAGGATACAAAACAATGAACACCACCACAGGCATTAAAGGCAATCTGAATAACTCCATGAACATCTCACAAAGTGGCACCTCACAACACCACACAAAGTTGAATGTCCTATCTTAAACTTAGATTTCCCAACTTCATGCCAGGCCAAAATAATCTTCAAAACAAAAGAAAACAAAACAAAACAATACCTGCAAATCATTCAACCCCAAAATTTACTTTTTCTCACACGTTCACTGGCTGAAATAGAACAATAAACAACAATGAGCAAGTGTACCTAGCTTCAAAATCTGCTCAACTCAACTCTTGAGAAACCCACCGAATCTGTTGCAAACAACATTTTATTGGGTCTGCTTGTTTCTCTGATATTCCAAGTTTAAGAAAGTTAAATAGATTTAAGCCCAAAAGACAAAACCACCAGGCCCTAGCTGTTCTACTTTACTCCACACCCCAAGTCCACTGTATACCAACCCCCATGCATTTTATTGACCAAAAACACAAAAACAACACTAAACAAAACTACCCACGTCATAGATCTCCATTTTCACCAAATTATCCAATTTTTTAAAACAAACAAAGAAAATCATTAAATATAACTCCAAATGGGTGGGATATATTTTTTTGGCCATGTGATAATCTCTGCAGAAAGAATAAGACTTCAAGAAAATAAAATTAGAGAAAGGAGTAGGTATTCAAGAAAAGTTACAACAACAAATAAAAATCATACTTTCATGCTATGTAAAAGGAGACATCAATAGATATGAGACAGTCTGCAACGAGTGGTTGAGGGAGACGAGTAAAGTAGTAAAATCAAGACTAAAACTAGAAGATATATTATCAAAATGTAAAAAATCAATGGAAAATGAAGCAAAACACTAGAATCAATGCACATAAGCAAGCCAAAGTTTTTACCTCCAATGAATAAAGAAAAGACATAATTGACAAAGATATCAATAAAGAAACTAAACTCAATCCTATGTTTTTTCTTGCCACTAACTAAATAAAGAAACGCCACATAAATTACATGCATAGGATATTCAAGAAAGCCACATAATTTATGAATAAGTTGCGAGCATAGTCCGATATTTGAAATTGAGTTACAATCCCAAAGAAAAACTATAAGATACAATATGAAATCCGTACCTTCCGAACAAAGCAAATAAAGCAGATGAAAGCGTGGAACCAAATCGGACCCCCAATCATGGAGCCTCCACTCTGTACCAAAAATCTCAAATAATACAACAGATAATCTGGTCCTCTTCTTAATAATTAATAGAACATTAATATAATATATCGCAAGCACTAATATATAAGTTAAGCACTAATATTTTAAATCTTGTTTACAATTGTTGTTGATAAATAATAATATTCAATAATTGCAATCAAAATGTGAGCACAAGTCTTTTAAGTTTTAAGACAAATAAAATGGGCCAAGAAAAATAAAAACAATTGCATTGGGTGATGGATAAAAGTCTAACCTCTTTTCCATTGTGAAAAGTATTTATCTTTTGTACCAGCCAACTAAATTATGAAATATGATATCAAAGGGAATTGTTAAATTCACTCCACTTTCATAGCAAGCACATTTAACATCTAGTACAGCTGATAAAAAATACAAAAACATAAAACATCTCCTTATTAAATAATATATCACAAATCAGATGCTAGAATGAAGTAATTGGAGATGACATCTTAAGTTTTGTTAGGATATACCAATTTGTCACAAGGAACGAAGAATTACTATTTTGTTATAAAACATTTTATATGTGTTAAATAACGGAAAAAGGGTTAGGAAAATCAAGGGGAATGTGTAACCTTCGCTGAAGTGGGTAAATGCCCTTAACAAAAATAAGTTGGCATCAAACATTGCACTTTTAAATAGACAACTTGCCCCTCTAACTAAGTTGTTTCCAGATTAGTGCAAGCAACTAAGTTTGAAATGGCTAATACAATAATAATAGATAGGACTCCTAAAATTATTCATTCTGAGGCAGCTATTCAAATATTTTACATGAGACACATGACAACTTTGGTAAAAAAAATTGTTATATACACTTTTACAAATAGCTTATAAAAAAGATCAATAGATAAATAATCCACAAAATTGAGAAATACACATTTTTTATTAACTAATTTCAAGTAATACATTGAAAAGTAATTGGTACATTGTACTTACACGCATCACGACAAGGTAACATGTTGGGAAATTCGGTTCAAGGCATCCACCAGCCTCCTAATCTCCCCTTTTTCTACCATTTCAACAACTCCCATCGAAACAAGCTCGGAGTTGAGCAAAGCCACGAATTGGGAGGGTTTTAGGCTTCTCCCAGAAGAAACAGAGAAAGAAACCGCGAAAGAAAAGGCGCAGAACAGCCGGAAACGTTCATTACCGCACGGAACCCATATAACCTGAGGGAGCCTGATAACCCGTCCAAAAATGGGGCTCCGACCCGACTGTACGAACTGTAAAATCACCAAACAGTAACTGTACGCACTGTACAGCAGCTCCGAACAGCAGGGGAGGCCTAACAGCAGGGAAAGAAGAGCGGCGCGTGAGGGCGCGTCCGACCTCCGATTTGGTCGATCACCCTCCGACCAAATAGCCCCGATCGACTCTGACCAGCCTCACCTACATCACAATCGAGTACTCCAACAAAATCAGTAATAAAAGCATATAAATTGCACCACTGAAACCAAAGCCCTAAGTAGCCAAGTGAACTGTGGCTTCTTTACTGATCCTTGGTGTCCGCATGTGGCTGCTGCCTCATTTGTATAGAACAAGTAGTTTTGTCTGGTTGAAGCCTTTGTGACACTGAACAAGGACAAGAAGAGTATTGTTTCTACTTTCTAGTTGGTGATATATTTAAAGAGCAGTGTTTTTTAGTGCTGGAGTAATATATTACCAAGAGGGGTTGATATTTGTTTTGACATTTTTAGGTTTGTCTTATATATATATAATTATATATATATATATATATATATGTTAAGTTATTTTGTAAGTTGTGTGTTTGTAAGAGTCTTGAGTATCGGCAATATCATTCTACGGGATGAAATGAATTTTTATTCTACTGGAATGATTAATCATTCGAAATAATCATCAAATATATTATTTTTATTTCATTCATTCCTCTATTTTATTTTCTCAATCCAAACATAACATAAAGGTGTCAACACACACACACTCTCTCTCTCTCTCTTTGTTTGCTCAGACACTCTCTCTCTCTCTCTATTTCACGAATTACGCGTATGATTTTTGGCAATAAAATATTAAAGATAATATAAGAGAAAAATAAAAATAAAAGTTAGGATTTGAGGCTTAAAATTGAATAAGAATAAAGATAAATTATAAATGTTATAAAATATGGGAGGTGTCTTTGTGAAATCATGAAAGGAGTAGAGCGAGAAAACAGATGGAAAGTGATTTGGGTAAAAATTAAAAAGATAAATGGAGTGAAGTGGATAGTTATTTTAAGATTTATGGATAAGTTCATATTTTTCTCCCTTTTACAAGGCGTATTATGAAATTGGTGGTAAAATGAAAAAAAGAGTTTAAATTCAATGTTATGAATAATTCTAATAAAAGTTAATTTTTTGTTTTCAATACTAAATCTAGCCATACAATGTGGCATGAAAGATTGTGACATGTTAACTATAAGGAAATTAAAAGATTAATGAATTTGGGGACTAATTTCAAAATATAATATAACACACAAAAGTTAAATGTAAAATATGCGTACAAGCAAAACAACAAAAAAAATCTTATAGGTCCAGTCCAGAGAAATTCAATTGTTTTAGAGCTTATACATAGTGATGTTTGTGATTCAAATATACCTCTAACTAGAGCCGGTAATAAGTATATTGTACCTTCATAAATGATTATTCTAAATATAATTATGATTATCTTATTAAAACAAAAGATGAGGTTTTTGATAAGTTCAAAATTTACAAAGCTGAGGTTGATAATCAATTAGAGAAAAGGAATAAGGTTCTTAGATCTGATAGGAGGTGGAGAATGCACGAAAAAGACTAAAAGAGTTTAATCAATATTGTTAGGATAATGGAATAATACATCAAATGACACCTCCACCGTATTCACCCCAATCAAATGGTGTAGCGGAGAGAAAAAATAGAACTTTGATGGATATGGTGGGTCCAATGTTACTAAGGTCCTGAGCACTCTAGAATTTGTGGGAGGATACAATTTTAACTTTTACTTTATTTTGAATTAAGTAACTGTGTGAAGGATAATGAAAAACCTCTTTTGAGTTATGAAAAAGAGATCTCCTCACTAAATTGCTTAAAAATGTAGGAGTGTTTAGCAAAAAGAAGCCATGCCCAACCAAAAAGAAAAGAAAGTATGACTTAAAACTTAGACGTTATATTTATAGGATATGCTCAAAATAGTAATGCAAATAGATTTTTGGTTGTGAAATCCGAAATTAGTAAAATTTATAATAAATACCATAATAGAAGCTAGAGATGCTACATTCTTCGAAAATATTTTTCCTTTTAAGTCTAAAATTGTTACTCAGCCCTCTAATGTTAGAATTCAAGATGGTGATCAAGGTTTTCAGACCCGGACTGATCATCGAACTAAAAAAGGTATCAGGTGAATGGGTCACTGGTTCAACAAATAGTTGAACCGATTATTATTGTGATGGCGTCATTAATCTATAATAAATAATAAATAATTAAATTAAATTAATTATTATATATTATATATAATATTTAGTAAATATGTACAATTAATCAATTTATTTATAAAAAAAACTAAACCTATTTGTACAATGTTTACTTTATGCCATTCAAATAAATATTAAATCTATACGAAAAGAAAGATATTAAATCATGATCATAACTCAAAACTCAATAGTGGTAAAATCAAACACAAATGAACATAAACATCTGTAGGATACATTCAAATTCGAAAATTCAACCACAAGTTCAAGTGTTTGATTAAATGTGAATGCAAACATATCTAAATACCAAACAAAGTCTCAACTAAATTACTAAAATAAAATCTATGACTTAATTCACAAAAAACATAAATCATTCTAAGGTTGAGAAGGTGATGCTTCTTGCCAATTCCATCGGCGTCTTCATCTATTAACCCACGAGTACCAATTCCACTTGTTACTCCAACTCCACAAAGTTCTTCAATTCTTCAATGTACTCTAAGTTCTTCAAATGTAAACGAGTTAACGACAAATTTGTGAATGACGTAAAGTCGTCTTCACAATGTTTTCTTCTTCATTCACTTCTACATAAAACAAACAAGAAAATTTAGTATTGTATAACATTGGCAGAAAAAATCATGCCCAAGCTGTAGTGACGTGCATTGAGATAAAATATTGTATAACATTTTAATATATGCATACCAGTGCAATCTAGGCATGCTTTTTCTAAGCAACACAACTTTTTGGTTAAATTTCATATGCATGTATCACACTTGTTTTAAAAGGTAGAGATTACTACACTTTATATATGTAAATCTATGTAATGTGGGCATGTTTTTTCTAGGAACACAACTAAATTTCATATGTACGTATAGATTACGCCATAAATGCTTTACATAAAAGAGCTAAATTGCTGATGCAACTATGTGTGTGTTCAAAACGCCAATATAACTATGTGAAATGCATTCAAACAGTTTCAATCATGGATTAAATCACACCCTTACATATTGATGTAAAAATCTTGAAGATTTTTTAGGTAATGGAATCCATACATGGCTGCAGAAATATTCCAGCTTATACAAATATTAATCTAATATTGATAATTTAAATATTTCTCACCTTCACGAGGACGACGTCGTTGCCTTTCCAAATGAGGCATTGCTCCTTCAGAATGCCTAGTGAAAATTATTCCAGCTCTCTCATTTGTAGTTCCACCGTATGTGTAAATCATTTGCAGTACATCGAGCTATCATTTATTTGCAGTGTTGCCTCACGGAAATAATATCCAGTCTAATTCTTCAAAATATTTTCTAGTAGGTGTGTTCTTCACTATATTTGATATTTTATGTTACTGCTTACATATCCTACAAAAACACATCATGGTTAAACAGTAAACAAAAATCACAGCAAAGAGTAATGAAGCATCACAAACACGTCTTGCCAACAAAAATACATACAAGTTGAACAAACACAAAAACGTAGCATCATAGAGGCAGAGTGATATCTCAACTTACCAAATATATGTGATTTCAAGGGTAACCGAATCGAAGATCCCTTCACTTTCAACTCTCTAAGTTGCTTGCTTTTACTTGTTTTCGTATCTTTGTAAAAACCACTGCTACTTTCTCCTCTTGAACGATCAATTCCTTTCTGCACCTTTCCACCACTACTTTCTCCGCTGAAAAGATCAATCCCTTTCTTCACCTTTTCATGATAAACGGACGGTGGTGCAAGCCTCAACTGAGGAGGATTTTCCACATGATTATGTTCTTTCTGAAGATTAGTTCAGATTTCAAATTGCTGCACCCAAGTTGCAATCCAATTAGTATCAAGATAAATGAGTACAATGGGTTAACACTTGTATCTAGACTAACCCTTGAAATTGGATGATAACCATAGGAACCCTCAAATATATCACTTTCATGCTGGTGCAGACCAATTGTCCCTTGAGCTGTCTAGTTTCTTGACAAATACTTGCTCACTAATCCATCCTCCGGAAGGGCAGACTTACTTTTGAACTCAAAGCCAGCCTTTTTCTATGGTGTACAAATGGGGCATCCCACTGAAGAATCTCTTTGTGATGCCTCTTTTTTCTTGAAGTTCACACTGCAGATGGGTTGTATGTCCACAGCTGAATATTTGAATCCTAGACCTTGTGGAATTTTTGGTAAGAGGGCAATTACATATGCAACATAAAAGACTCCTAGGTATGTACCCATGAGAAGCGCCCTTTTTTAGTAGGCTCGTGGTATAAAAAGTATCATCCTCAATCAGTGACTTGGCAGTGTCCTGGCATTACAAGCAACTAGTCAATATGGAAACTTTTCATTCGATTCATGCAACAACAATATGATAAATTTCACAAAACATTTTACTTGTATGTAGCCAATCAAAAGTGGAAATTTTGTTTGGGATGAAAATCAATATCCACAAGTTAAGTCAGAATGTACAGTATTAATGTTTGTGAGTTTGGGTAGAAAATAAAACAAGAGTTAAAATTACTAGAGAAGAGTAATGGAGGAGTGATAACAAGTTTCCTTGTGTGTGTGAGTTAATGAGAGGAAGTGGACATTGAAGGACTTAAAATTTTAAGGTTTGTTATTTTGAGGGTAGAATGAAAACAATAAGAACAATAAGAGGAAAATAACTTTCCAACCAAATCTTCCCATTCTTGGGGAAAAGTTGTGGGTAGAAAGTTGGGTTTACTTTCCACCCATTTCCTCATCTTCCTCCTTAAAAAAAACGCTTTTACGACACTTGGGAAGGAAAACATTTAAAATCCTCCATTTTCCTCTTCTTTCTTTTTTCCAACCTTTTAAACTTATGAACACAGTACAAGTCAAATAAACAATAATGAGTCTATTAAAATTGATAAATAATAAAATAAACAAGGTATATGACTTCTCGGTACCATATTACCGATAATTGCCTTTTTCCACTATTTCATTATTGGCATAATTTCTGGTTAATTTTTATTTAGTTATTTATATATTTTTATATGACTTCATTTGAAAAGATATTATTACAAGTAAATAGTACTAAAAACAAAACCAAATGTCGATTCACACCACCTCCATTTTGCGTTTTTGGTGTGAAATGACAAAGTGAGAGACAAAAGAATATCCAAAGGAAAGACTAGAGATATTTAACCAACAATTTACGGTTTCAAGAATGTGAAGAACACTTGACCACCAATGAACTCCACATAGAAAACTTAGCTCGAGTTTATACTAAATTATTTCCAAATTTCTCCTTTCATGGAAAACAATGCATCCAAAAGCTAGATCACATGGATGTACAACAATCTCAAGTTGATAACAAAGAGAACCTTTCAAAAAATTATCTCAATGATAGTAAATATATATAAGTAATTAACAAAAGAAACGTGTATCACGAGTTTCTAGATCCTTGATGTTTATAAAACAAGTAAATTATAAGAAAAACAATGATAGTAAGAGAAAACATACCAAAATTCTTCTTTCAAAATCATGTTCCAAGCATTCCCAATATGGTAAGTTTAAAATCACCAAATTCCTGGTTACCATTATCAGAAAAGAGTTTCAGCATGATGGTTGGAAGGCAAACATATCCGATCATTCCCTCAACAATCTCTTTAATGAACACATAAAATAATTTCCTCAAAATATGAGCGCTTCTTTGGGACCTTGACACCTTCCACCTAATTTTGTATGCCGCTTCATTCTCCTCTCTGCCTTGATACAACGACTAGAAGTCTCAAGTTCTTTTCACCTTCAGAATCCATTTGACCATTATATGAATCCATTAATGGCTCACAAAACCTGTATTGAAACAATAACAATTATTAGAAATGGGTAAACACGTGAAGTATCAAGGAAATAATGTATGCAGAAATGCATGTGCAAGTCATTGCGCATATAAGAATATCATTTGGAAACAGTGGAGAAAGAAAATGAATTCTTGTGGCAACATAAGAATATAGAAACAGAATTGAAGTAGCAACGCTCTGGGAGAAGATGCAGATTGGTTAAATTTATCTACAAATGTGTCTTCAGGGTTTACATTTTGAACTTTGGAAATAGGAAATTATCCTATGGACTCATGGAGATATTGTGCTCTAACTATAATAATTTGAATCACAAATATAAATAGTGTATAATTTCCTGGGAACTACTCAGAACAATGATTATTGCAAAAGGATGGTAATACATATATTCTATTTACATTTTTGACTTAAAGTCACTTGTTGATTGTCTTTTCATTCTTAACTTTCATCCATTATCCTATGGACTCACGGAGATATTGTGCTTTAATAATTTGAATATAATTTCCTGGAAACTACTCAGAACAATGATTCTTGCAAAAGGCTGGTGATACATATATTCTATATACATTTTTGACTTAAAGTCACTTGCTGATTGTCTTTTCATCCTTAACTTTAATCCATTGCACTAAAAGAAAATAGGAATAACTTCTTAAAAAAATTTGTCAAACAAGTCCTAGCTGCTCAACTTTTTTCTTTTGTCCAAGTCATATTTCCACTGCAGCTGGGCAACTCCTTTCTTCTCATTACACTGTATGAGAAAATTATATTCGCCATTCTTTACTGGAGGAAGAAGAACAAAGGGAGATAGAAATGAATAAAAGCACAAAAAGTTGGTCGGTGTTTAATTATCTCTACCAAAATGGTGTTGCTTAAGATAAGAGATGCATGCATAATTATGAAACAAAGATGACTTGGTGCAAATCCAAGTTTAAAACTGCATCAAGGTACAAAATCAATAAGAAACATGCAAACAATTAGAATGCAGAAATAGTAATTGGAGATTGTGAATAATTTGTGAAATATATGATAGAAAGTATACCAAAAGCCAAAAATATGACAGCAAGATTGCCGAGTGAGATTGAACGATGTTTGGCTTCTTGAAAGAAGTCTATGAAACTAGGAAGCAATACAAATGTATCCATTGTTGTATCCAGAAATGTGTACAGCTATGAAAACAGCCGCTCCTTCAATAAATTTGTTAAAAGGTATCTGGATAAACGAAGAAAAAAAACTCAAGAGTTGTATAAGTGATACCTCCCCTAAGACTGTTATAGTATGTACTCATTTTACAACTGCCTAAGAATAGATCAGCTTAGATTCCAAATTTTCTTAAATGTGCCATCTGATGTCATCCAAATCGGATGGAAGTGTATATGCCACAATTAAAATAACAGAAATTCTTCCATGAAAAGTTGGCAGATAAGAAGTCTACCAAAATTAATTAACCGAGTGGTGTTGCATTACTAACCATGTATTTCAATTTGAAACTGCTAATAGCCATTGGACACATTCACAAGGCAACCTTTTAAGTAGACCAAGTTGGATCATTTCACTAAGCATATGGTACCTAAAACTATTACTAAAGTTCCAAGAAAAGAATTATAATTCAAATACAAACAATCCGATATAGTAAGGTTTGAAGACAGAGTCATTATGTAGAAGTACATGTCACAGTCTAAAAAGCAGCTAGTTCTAGTGACCATATAAAAAAGAATATTACTTTGAATGCATTGCTGATATTAATTTTAATTATGTGAAGACTGTAGTGTACGGGTCTCTATAAGCAATTCATTATTAGAATGCTTGTAATGTGACTAATTTATAAATACAGGAAGTTACAGAAAACAAATATTAAAACGGAAATATAAATCCACTAAACCAAATGGTGAAAGTGTCTCTTGTTTATGACTAAAGTTCAACTTGTCCATTAAACTATCACACTAAAGAAAGTGAAAATTACAGCGAGAAAGGAGGAAGAATTTGTAGTTGTGTGCCCCAACACAGTTACCTTGCTAACGAACCGATACATGAACAATGTTAGAAAAGGAAGTAAATATTATAAAGTAATTGACTTCAATACTCTTATGCTACGTTGGTATTGGAGGAATGGAATTAAGTGAGTGGAATGATTCATTCCAGTCATTCCATACCCTCAGCCAAGTAATAAAATTCACAAATTTGGTAGGAATGAGAATAATTTATTCCATTCCAATGGAACAACCAACCACAAAATTTTCATTCCATGGGAATAAGTCATTCCATTTCCACCTTCAATCCAAACATAGCATTACTGTTTGAAATGATCTACAAACGAAATATAACTCCTACTCCAATAAACTGAACTAGCTTCAATTTGTTGGCATGCATCTAATTAATCATAGGATCCAATACCTAATGTAATAGATAACCGGTTTCTAACGATGATTGAAAACAGGTTTATAAATTGTAGTATACTAGACAAAATCATTGAAACAGTACTTGAGTCGTTACAAGACTACCAACAAAAAATGACAGTCAGGTAGTATACTAAACAATATCATCTCAACTGGATGTCAATCACTATTAGTAGGAAACCAAAACTAGGCAGGTAGGCAGCTGATGCAGTCGAAACATTACTTCAGTGTAAGACTACCCCGCCCGACTAATAATGCCCACAACACCATAATTATGCTTTACACAATCAACAACTTGCGACATATTAGTACGATTTCTTATATATATATATATATATATATGTTTCCCTTTTCATCAATTCATCACAATGTTTTAGGGATACAATGTTTTAACTTTATATTTCCTCCGTAAACAACCTACAAAAATTAAATATTAAGGACCCAAATAAATAGCTGAAGATCATACAAATTCGTGCAAAAGTTGGGCAGGAGGATTAGAGATGAAGAAAAGGGAAAAGGGAAAAGGGAACAGGGAACCAGTTGGTCGAGGGATTCATGGGCATGGATTGGACGAAGGATGAATGAATGTAGAAATTTGCAGTAAGGGATAATTTGCAGTCACTCTTATTAATAGCATTCAACGAACTGAGAAACCATATATATGCCTAGACTTGCATTGAATTCTAGATTGTTGAAGAATGAAGACAATACTAGAATACTGGGCAAGAAAAAAAATACTCGCATCGCTATTTGAAAGATTCAACGGCTTTTCTCTCTGTTTCCTCGTCTCTTCTTGAACTTCCTTACGCATAGCCTCTTCCAATTGTTTTTGTCTTGCACCCATCATAGCTTGAAATTGGGGGGTCTCCATCGTAGCAAGGATGAGAGATTGCATATCAGGTGATGTAGGTGAGGTAGTCAAGCGAGATGCAAAGGCAATCAGTTTTATATTTTTCCTGCAGTTTGAATATACAATATGTTATGTCTAATAAAAGGTATTGAATGAGCCAAATTTAGAACATAATATAATTCTCTTTGATCATTCATAAAACCACAAGAACCACAATCGAGCTTCAACACATGGGAAAATTTGATGGCGTAACTTTCGAGAAAACAGATTGAAAACTACTAATGTTGTCTACGAAGTTAAAGATTGAACAACTCGAGAGTAAATTCAAGATAAGACGAGCATGTTGTTCTATTCAGTAAGATATTTTCAAACATCTCTTCCATCCAAAGTTATGCTTGGTGTCATGCCAAGTATATATTCCTGGAATAATTTTTCTTGTTTTAATCTTCTACAACTCGATCCATTTTATTTAAGTTCTTGTCTTATCAGTCACTTTCTCCAATTTCTACCAAAATGGTGATTAATTTTTACAATTTGTAGGTCAGATTTTAGTAGACCAGTCATGAATTATTGCTGACCATAGAATCTTATACTTCTTTAATTTTACTTGAAGCCTATAAGTAAGAAAGAGGACACTACTACTAATCAAAATAAAAGGTAAAAAGAATACTAATCTACTTGGGATTTTCACCTTGGCGATACACTGGTGAGGTCAAAACTCATAACCATAATTTACCTTTTATATATATATAAAAAAAAGACTAGTTCTCATGATTAATGCGTTGCTAAATTTGACAATCTTGATTTATTGATGTTTATCTACCTTTGTTAGCCCCTGAATATCGACAGCAAAGCTTGCAGCGCCGGTCTTTTACAAGTTTGCAGCAACTTTCTCAGATGAAGGCTTTGAGGTCCCCCAAGTCACCTCTGCTGCTAGAACTGTGTTGGCTTTGATTCTGATCATTACTTTGTATTATTCCTTCACATCACTCCTCTATTAGTTGTTTGAGATAATAATAATTGGAATTGTACCTGCAAATTGGTTTCTTCAATTACGGAGGAAATTATCCCAAAAAAAACATTATCTTTCACGACTGAACCTTTTCCATTTTCTGAGTACTGGGAATGCACTATAACAACAAAGTGAAGTGTAAGAAAAAAGGTTAAACCTTTATAGTTGCTGTGTATGCAACAACATCAGGTTCAATACCAGCCTCACGCATGGAATTCAAAATCTGCACTAGAAGAAGAATGGTTATTAGAAGATCTATATTGCAATGGCAGTGTTAGCCTATTTTGAAAACAACATGCGCTAGAATCATGTGTTCATGAATGAAAACTTTTTTTAACAACCAACTTGCGCCAACCGTTTCCCTTCCAGATGTCCACATCTTTCAAAGGAGGAAAATAATGCAACTCTAAGATCTAAATTCAAAAGGCATAGTTACCGCAATACTTGAAAGGTAAAATCTGGGTTTTCAAATTTCTCTTGACAATAGATTAACAATCACCAAATGCCAAAAACATATACCTGCATAGCATCCTTGATCCTCCAAAAATGTCAATCAAAATTGACCATCTTATATGATTAGGACAGAGACCTAATGTTTTGATCTCCTGCATTAAAGCTTTTGCACGGTGGTAATCAGTACCACAGGCCTTCATCAGAATATTGTATGTTGCAGTAGTGGGTGTAAAAGGAACACTTTTAGTAAAATGTGCGATCAGAATCAGATCCACTGCCAGGCACATTAGTTGTATAACTTTTATGTGAATGGTCTCCACCTATATTTATCTTTTCCTGATAATCTTTTCTATAAAATTTCTAAGATTAACTTGCTTTCCAGATATGGAATAAACGGATGGCCCAGTCGTACTGGCAAACCTCAACGCATGCATGAAGAACAATGTTGCAACATCGTGTATTTGGTTTGCAACCAGCCAGAAGCATCTCTTCAAATAATAGGATTGCCTGCTCAACAAGACCTGCACTGGCACATGCATTTATCAATGATGACCACATAACTGTGTTGGGAGTAACACCAGCTGCAAGCATATCTTCTTTAATTTCCAGTGCCATTTGCCACATCTTTGCATCAGCAAAGACCTGTCATTTGATGCAAAATATAAAGATACAAGATAAGAAATTTTTCATAGAATGGCTGTATAATGGACAGGAGAAGTGTAAAAAGTATGCAAAAGCAGCAAGAATGTAAGATATTAGACACATAATGTCCATTTTAAGACTGAAGTATATTAACTATAGATAGATAATACCTTAATTATTGTGTTGTATGTGAAAACATCTAGTTTCAATACTCCTGTTGATTTCAAATGTTGTACCTCCCTATAAATTTCCTGGGCCAAATCAACTCTTGAAGCACGACAACAAGACTTCAAAATAATGTTGTAAGATGTCATATCAGCAGCAACACCTATATTCTGGACATATAATATGAAGCAGATAAAAGAAACTTTCTTGTTGATAAGAATAAATTATTAAACTTCCGCGTATGTTCAACTAGCTTTTAGCATAGAAGAAACATGAGACCATCTCCTACTACAATAGAGTACAAACCTAAGTTGTTTAGTATGTGTTCAGTTGTGTGCCACCTTAAGGGAAGCGCTATAATGAGTTTTAGATTCCTAACCAGTGTATTCCTCCAGACACTATTGATTAGTGAGACCAATGGACCAATACTGGACAAAATGTACCTTTTGTTGGAGAACACTTTTCACATCAATAGCAAAATTATCATTCAAATATTAATGAGAAGAAAATATAATAAATTTATTTTACAAATTCAAAAGGCAACACATTTTTAGGGGGAAATATATGCTAAATCAAGTAAATAAAGAATATGGTTCATCTTAAATTATTCAAAAGCATAAGGTATTAAAGGAAGAAAGACGACTGTGGGCGAGAAAGAGAGATGATAGTCCCCACTCTCGAACAGAGGATCCAGTAGGATCTCGAGCATCATTTGTCAATTATGAAAGAAAGATGACGTAAATAGAAACATAAAAACAACCAGCTTTAGAAGAAACTGTCCTAGTCTACTGAAGGAGCACATAGTGAACTATGTATATTTATGCATGCTAGAGTAGATTTGCTTATTTGTGTGTCACAAACATACAAGAGAGAAAAAGAGCATTACTTGCATATGTTTGTAGATCTGCAACGTGTAGCTCAAGTTACGGGCATTAACATTCATCATACTGTTGAAAACATAAAGATTTGGGGTAATCTTTTGAGTTCATAAATCCTGCAGCAAATAAACATGAAACAGCAGCATAAGAACATCCAGAAATAACCGGTATTACTACAAGTCTGTTTTTCAAGAATCAAATTGTAGTTGTGATAGAGAACCAAAACTAGATTAACAAACTTTTGCCTGACATTCTGACAACCATGTAGCCACATAATTGATATTGTCTACAAGTTAAAAATTGGTAAAACATGAAAATCAATTTTAAAGCTAGTAATCGAATATCGATACAGATAATATTACTCCTTCTTTGGAAGCCAATATAAACTTGTTTTTAACCCAACTCTTAAATTTTAATAGCCCATTGCACTTGCAAAAAGGATGCACACTTTAAGTACCATACACAAAATCTTCCTAATTCATCCTTAAGTAAATGTGAGTGCTAGCATCAAATGGTCATTTAAGTATGGCAGGCCATCACTATCAAACTTTATCAAAGATATCAATGGTTGATATGAGAATGTTATGGATCATCTAGTCTAGCAATTATTCCTCAGAAGAATATGCTTCTACATGATGATGGACCCCAAATAAGTTTTACTGTTAATATTAATACTCATACAAAAGATAATCCAGTACTTAGAGAACAATGCCAAATGACTAGATATTAAATTGAAAGGAACAACTCAGATACACATGCCTGGACACACGTGTTATCTATTAGAGATACTAAGCATGTAAGAGATAAACAACTAAGTGTGTGAAGCTTGTGAATTAGTGTTGGCAAGTAACTCATAAATGGACCTCGATCTCAAGAAGTCAGTACAAAGACCACATGCATCTATTATTTTGCAGTAGATGTACATATTAGGACTACCCATATCTTGCTTGGATGCTTCAAAGATATTCAGAGCAGACACCAAGTCACCGTTCTTCCCAAATTGAAGAATTATGTTGCAGAATAATACGAATATTTGAAAATAACGAGCATACCTGTAGAATGTGATAGATAAGGTACAAGTAGTGGCAAAACACGCATGAAACACGAGCTTAGCACTCCCACCTGGAACTGATTTACCACTGGCAAATATGCCTTGCAACACGTCCAATCCTTGAAAGGTAAACCCCTTTGCCTTCTCAACCAAATCCTCCCTCATGATAAGTAATTCCCTAAAAATCGCGTCAACTTCTGTATAAATTTCCCACATTCACGATTACTAACCCTCTTCTTCAAACTCAGAAGTTTCTCAGTGTAAGGGGATGGAGTCATCAAAGCAGTGGACTTTGAAGAAGAATTCACCGTTTGAATTATTACAAAACGCCTAATTCCAGTAACAAATTCTGTCATATTATACTGCATTGCCAAACTATCAATCTGATCAGACACAGTATCATAAAATTCTGTAGTGTAAATCCTGAAAATAGCCTACTCCATGTTCAGCTTTCTGGTTCACATCCAATTTGTTCAGCTTTTCTGAAAATAAGCCATTTGAACTGGCGTTGAGAATAAAAATTCAAATTGAACGCCATTTTAAGTGGCGTTGGAATGATGTGAATGATTTCGGTGTCTAATTTTGTTCTTAATCAGATTTTTTTGTTTATCCGACTTTTTTTTGAAAAATAAAACAAATTTCTTTTTTAAAGAATATTTTAAAATTTTGATAATTTATTTTTGTATAAAGCAAATTTGAAAATAAAAAATTTAACGCCATTTGAAATGGCGTTGGAACTTTTTTTTTATAATGCAAATGTGGAATGGAATAGATGCACACAAGCAAATGTGAACAGAGCTTGAACACCATTTCAAATGGCGTTGAAACATTTTTTGTTTTTTTCTCAATAAAGCAAATGGCAGCTTTTTTGATGCAGGAAATGTGGAATAGAGCTTGAATGCCTTCCAAGTAAAAGTAGCTTAAAATCAAGCTGATTTTGTGGCAATGACCGCATAACATCCTTGCTCTTGGATAGAACTTTAGCCTTCCAAGTAAAAGTAGCCAAAGTATTGGGAACAGGTCTTGTGCGCGAGTTAGAAAAGTATACTAATAAATTTATTTAAACCAATAGATATTTTAATGTATTTCTTAACTGGTATGCATAAGCACAAGTGCACTTGTATTGATTTACTAAATGTGGTTTAGATCTGAATTACAATGGTTGCCTTTGACCGTCTCTTTTGAATACTCTGGCAGTATGATGAAGACAAAACTCACATAAGAGATGCTATTAAGTCGGGAAAGGCAAGACTACATACACTAATCTTTATTTGTGTATCTCATTACATACTTCATTCGGATTATATAATTTAAGTTTGTTTTTTTGTATCTTTTTAGATCATCATTGCATCAACATGGACGTTTGAAGACTTTAGGGCTGCTATCCCTGAGAGCATTGGTTCCCCACCGGTATCAGATATTAATTTACAGGTTTAACTTCTGCTGTTTGATATCTTTACTCTTTTCTTTGTTTCCAGATGTTGACCTTGATACATAGCGTCAAATTTTCATTTTTATATTAAACATTTTTTTTGTTTCTTGAAGGTACACATACTTAGTAGTTTTTTGATACTTGAATGTTGAACCTATGACTAGCTGGACCGATCATAGTTATTTAGAATTGTGATTTCATTAGAAATCTTTTTGGTAGTACTCTATAGATTTTTTCTTTAATAGAAAACAATAAACCCAATTTTTGTTCTTCCTAGTAATTTGTAAGTGATTGTTGAGTCGTTGACATTTATAGTTATGCAGTTCCATAGTTTAGCATATTAAGTGACTCCCGATTTTATATGGTAGCCTGAATTTGTCTATATGGGTCACTCATGGTATCTTTTCACGCTATTGATGGCTTTAAGTTAAAATTTTGGTAAACCATATAAATAGACCTGTCCCATGATCTATCGTATGAAGATGGAACCACGAGTCAAATGTTTATGTAGATGAGTACAAGTTTATTGCTAGATGAGTACAAGTTTATTGCAATACATAGCTATTGTTTGTCGCTCTGCGAACACGCTGTTGATTTTTCTGGCGAGTTTACTTCCCAAATTTAGATGGGGTATCTAGCCAATTTTTAATTCCAGTCCAGTGTACATTGTTTGGTATGGGCTGTTTGAGTTTTCTTGCCATGTTATATAGTTTTTTAGACATGTCTCATCATATATCTGAAGAGTGGTTTCACAATGTAACAGGAATGGCCCGAAGAAGAATATCCTCCATATGCCAACGGACCTGGATATATAATTTCCAGTGATATCGCCAAATATATAAGCCTCTCAGCGTGTTAAAAAGAAGCCTAAGGGTTTGTAAACCAGAAAGCTAATAATCTTTTACATCTATTATCAATGATGATTAAAGTTCTATTACTGAAGCAAATAGTTCTATGCTTCTCTCTTTGGCAGCTCTTCAAGATGGAGGATGTGAGCATGGGAATGTGGGTTCAACAGTTCAACATCTCCACACCTGTCCAATACTCCCATAGCTGGAAATTTTGCCAGTATGGGTGCCTGGAAATTATTTCACGCTCATTACTAATCTCCTAGGCAAATGATGTCTTTGGGACAAACTGGCAAGGGGTCAAGCTTCGTTGCTGCAACTTTTAAAAGAAAGCGATTCTCAACTACAGGGATTGAAATTATTTTGCAGCCATTTAAGCTATTGCAAGAAATTCTTTCACCTCGTTGTCAAATCTTTCACATTTATAGAGCGAATGGAGATTGCTGCTTCAGAGTTTTTTTTGGAATTTTATTATAAATGATTTAGAGTATTACTGTGATTATTTTCACTCAGATTCGAGACGTGGGGATTGCCCGATGTGGATGTCAGCTAGAGTGAAGAAGCTAGTTGTATAAATTTGTGCCATTTTGTACTATTGTTACTATTTCCACAAATTCTTTTTGTAATATTACATATTAAGATATTCAATTTAATATAATATTTGGGATGCTTAATATTGAGATGCTTAATATTACAGATCTGAAGCATTGGGATATTAGAGATATGCTTAATATTCTAGATCAGTCATTTATTAGCATAATATTTGGGCATACCATATTACAGATCAGTCAGTCATTCATTAGCATAATATTTGGGCATACCATATTACAGATCAGTTTTGAATAATATTTAAGGGTCCGCTAGTTCAACTAAGCGGATTGATGAACTGAAACAAAGCCAAAGCGCGTTAAGCGGCGGGAGGTCAAATCTGTCCGAAATTATGATTTATCGTCCGCTAGTTCAACTAGCGAGACGACGTGTCTAATTTTAATCCCAGCCCTTAATTATATAATGTGTGGTGGAGATGTTATTTGCCCAATTTTCATCCATAGCAAATACATGCTCTGGATCATTCCCCTATATATATATATATATATATATATATATATATATATATATATGATGGTAGTGCTTTCGCACATCTTATGAATAAAACTACTCCCTCCATCCCAAATTATTTCCAACTCTTGTTTTAGAGGGCATGTCATAGATTTCAAGACTTGTAAAAAGTATATCAAATATATTGATTATATTATTTAAATATATATATATATATATGTAATTATGGAGCCTTCTTAAAATCAATGTTGCATAAGAGCAACAAAAATGTGGAACAAAGGGAGTATATGATAGCCATTACCATGCTATAACAAATGATTAATATCTAGGATTCAAGTACCTTAGAGTAACTCCTATACTTTGACAAGGAGAATTTCCATGGCCCAAGGAACCTAGATTCATTAGTAATGTGAAAATTCTACAGATTAGTTGACAAATCAATACAATTGGACAAGGGCAATTAATGGATAAAATAATAAGGAGCAATGACACAAACATGATTTACCTTTTCAAATAAGCATTTGGGCTCGTGCAATTAAATTAAACTACTGAATATTTAGCCATGCATTAGTTTAAGCATCAGTCACATAATTTTTACAACAATTTACAATAATGAACAATGATCTTCCATAGAATTTAAGTAACAATTTAGTTTCTAATTAATTATATTTCTTGTTACTAGTTTTGAATCTTTGGATTATCATACAATTTAGTGGATGATACCTCCAAGAAATACATTATCGGGACTTGTATTTTGCAATATCCTCATAACTAAGCCTGAAGTGCTACTCGAACCTCTAAGATGAGTGAAAAGGAATGCGGTTGTATGAACCTAGGAGATGCGTAATTCTACTTGGGCCTTTACATAATGTCGGAGATAAAGGGCTAGCGCCATCATTTCGGAAAGGCTTGCAAGTCGATCAAGCTGCTTAGGGTATCCCATAAAATTATACGAAAAGCAGTTCTTTAAAACAAAAAAAATGGGTTTAAATTTTGTGTTAATTGGATACTCAATTTGCTTCATTGAGGAAGTCCATTTCCACAGAAGTCTACTAAAGTTCAATTACTTTAATATCAAGTAGTATTGTTGCTACTTGATTGATTTGATTGAACTCAAAATCACAATTGTTCGATGACATTAACTTTCACTCTAAAAGGAAGGGCAAGATGCTAGTTCACATGGTTGAAAGAGAAGACTAAGTCATCTTTGAGAAGTTAAAGTCCATACTAAATGAAGAAGATAATGTCGATGGAGGAGGAGGAACAATTTGATTGAAGAAAATGAGAGAAGGAACTTCGAGCATCCTGAAGCTTGTGTTTCCATTCACTTTGAAGGTGTTAATGCTTGCAAGCTGGATCGAGGATTGTAAAGAAACAAATTGTGAAAGAGCTTCCATATATGATGAGTATGTGAAGAATCATTCACTTTGAAGGTGATAATGCTAACAACCGGATCAAGGAGTGTGAAGAAAAAATAGTGAAAGAGCTCACATATATCGAAGAAAGAGCATACCATAACCTAATGTCAAAAGAAACCACGCTTTGCAACATTTGCAAACAATGATAGAACAACACTTCATTATTGTACTCATATATATGAGAAACCAAAAGTTCTGATAACATTGAGTAATTAATAATTTCAAGAAATATGATTACTCGTATTGATGATCTAGTATATTAGCATAAGTTAAATAAATCAAAATCTTCACAATTAAGTTATGTATGATGAGCTAAAGATGAATCACACACTGATACCCCATGCGTAGACCACCGGTCAATCTTGCTTGTAGCATAACAACCTTTTTGAAGATCATTCTTGATTCCCGAAAGAACAAGCATTTCTTCCATGATAACTCAAAAGTTATACAATTTGAATTTTTTAATTCTTTTTACTTTTTCCTTTTAACTTGACAAAGTACTAATTGGTATGAGATGGACTACAAATGACACACTCGAACTTCAAACTAAAGAATTACATTAAGATAACTATATGTTCATAATCAAACTAGAAGAAAGAATGGGGGCTATGGGCACAATGACAAAGATTGCATGATCATTACTTTGATGTATAAATGGCCCTTGGTGAGGTCCATGAATTAGAATATCAAGAATCGAGAATAAAATTTTGGTATAACATCTGAAAAATTATTTTAGTGAAGTTATAAAGAAGAATAAAAGAATAGTTAGTAATGAATGTGAATCGGATAAAGATAGGAATCTCAATCACCCTACTTGGATTCCAAAGCGAGTGAAAAATCGGTGATACTAGTGAAATAGATTGATGATCAAGACTAACGAAACAACAAAACCATCTCCAATGAACTAAGATATAAACTAGCGGTTGACTTCAGTAAAGTTCAGATCCATCAAATCTGAGCAGAATATGAATTTTGAAACTTAGGGGATTTTTGCTTTTATAAAACATATTTGGAAAGAAACTGAAATTGGGTGATAATTTTGTAGTGTGACAAATTTAGCGAGCCCAGGCTCAATTTAGGTTACTCCCAACAACATTGAGAGCATATTTCCTCTTACACTTTTAAAAAGACATAACAATAATTAATAATAAATCTTGAAAAGATCGAACTTTTATCATAGAATAATTACTCATAAATCACCAAGCATGAGGAAAAGTCCGACTAGAAAGCCTGGTCAACCCCTCGTGAGTGATGACAAAGCCATTATAAGGAAGTTAATACACTAATACTTGAGGTGGACAGATACAAGTGTGGGTTAGGCTACATACTAAAATTATAAATAAATAATATTTAAAAATAAAAATAAAAACACATACTGAGGAGAGAGAGAGAGAGAGCAACATTTTGTGCTTTAAAGCTCTAGAAATTATTGGGAAGGTAAAAAAAGAAAGCATAAGCATATAGAAAAGAGGAGTTAAAGGGACTTGAAAGGTAATTCACCCCACTGGCTTGAAGCTCAAAATTGAAAGTGTTGGACAATTGATCTGATTGATCTGATTCTGAAGAGAATTAATTGAAAGTATTGGATAATTTTAAATCATACAAATACCATCCATGATGACATGTTAACATTTACTCTGAAATACGGATAGATTATGAAATATTTTGTTTAAATTCTTATTTGTACTCGAGGCATTTAAATGTTAAATGATATGCAAAACCACAAAACAAAAACAAATTCTAGATGCGAAATAAAATGCATACCAAATCATCATCTTGATGTTGTCTCCTTTTCCACTACTCTCTCCACAAGGATTATATTCTCTTCTTGGTGACGGATCGCTCCTTTGCAAAAGCTAGATCTGCTTTGGCCGTCATTCGACTCCAGAAGAAGAAGCTTTGCTTTAGCGGTAGTTGCCATTGCACACTGTAACTATAACCGGGAGGCATATCATACATCTCACCTAATATCGACATACATCTTTTTTTTTTTTTAACATGTTATTTTTTTAGAGTTGCATCGATAAAGTTCATTTTATTAATGCCAAAAAAACAAAACCCTTGTTGTTACTACTTTACTCCACCTCCATTGATTGAATCCACTATATACCAACCCCATGCATTTTTCTTGACCAAAACACAAAAACAACACTAAACAAAATACCCACTTCATAGATCTTCATTTTCACCAAACAATCCAATTTTTTATAAACAAACAAAATAAAAATTCTGCTAAATATAACTCCAAATGGGTCCTCCTCGATGTCCTGTTGTTACTAGAATCAGCGCTACGTAAACAAGCCTAAGTTTTTACTTCCCTTTGAATAAAGAAAGGTTACATAATTAGAGTACCTGATAAACTAAACTCAATTCAGCTCAGAATTTGCTCGACTCGACTTATTAGAAACCCATAGAATCATTTGCAAAACAACATTTTATTGGATCTGCTTGGTTCTCGATATTTCAAGTTTAAGAAAGTTAAATAGATTTAAGCCCAAAAGATAAAACCCTCGGGGCCCTAGGTCACATTACTTTTACTCCACACCACAGGTCCACTTGTATACCAACCCCATGCATTTTGCGACCAAAAACACAAAACAACACTAAACAAAACTACCCACTTCACAGGACCTCCATTTTCACCAAACTATCCAATTTTTTAAAACAAACAAAAATATCATTAAATATAACACCAAATGGGTGGGATATATTTTTTAGCCTTGTTATAATCTCTGCAGAAAAATAAGATTTCGAAAAAATAAAATTACAAAAAGGAGTAGATATTCAAGAAAAGTTACAACAACAAATAAAAATCATACTTTCATGCTCTGTAAAAGGAGACATCAATGGGTATGAGACAAAGTGCAACAGTGGTTGAGGGAGGCAGTAAAGTAGTAAAACGAAGACTAAAACTAGAAGATATATTATAAAAATGTAAAAATCAATGGAAAATGAAGCAAAACACTAGATTGATGCACATAAAGCAAGCGAAGTTTTTACTTCCACTGAATAAAGAAAAGTCACATAATTGACGGTTATCTGATAAAGAAACTAAACTCGATCCTATGTTTTTCTTTGCACTAACTAAATAAAGAAAGCGGCACATAAATTACATGCATAGGATATTCAAAAAGTCACGTAATTCATGAATAAGTTGCGGGGCATAGTCAAGCGCTGAAATTGAGTTACTGATCCCAAAGAAAAACTATAGCATACAATATGAAATCCGTACCTTGAACAAGCGGCTAAAAGCGAGATGAAAGCGTGGAACCAAATCAGACCCCAATCATGGAGCCTCCTTCTACTGCTACCAAAAATCTCAAATAATACAACAGATAACTACTCATCTTCTAATAATTAATTGAACATTAATATAATGCATCATGAAAGCACTAATATATAAGTTAAGCACTAATATTTTAAATCTTGTTTACAATTGTTGTTGATAAATAATAATATTCAATAATTGCAATCAAAATGTGAGCACAAGTCTTTTAAGTTTTAAGACAAATAAAATGGGCCAAGCAAAATAGGAATTGAGAAATTTGCACTAAGGGATAATTTGAAGGCACTCTTATTAATAACATTCAACGAAATGAGAAACCATATATATGCCTAGACTTGCATTGAATTCTAGATTGGAACATGGGAGGAGCAGCGTAATGATCATAGAGGTTTCCAAAATTTAATCCTTTGAGACAAGGATCTTCCCAAGCAAAGGGAATTGTCACATATCTAGAGGTTAAGGGAACAATTAGAATCAATTTGGAAAGGCAGACAGCTATGCAAGCCTTCATTGAAAATTCTTCTACTTATCTCTATTCCATAAAAGCGTAATTACTTACAAGTTGAGTGTAAAAGATTAGCTCAAGTAAGAATAAGTGCTAGTGTTTATGAACAATTTTCCAACCGATAACATCACACTACTAAACCCATAAGATGTCGACAAGGTCTATGCTGGATATGTACTTTATGTCCCACATGCGACTACACTTGAGTTACAACAGAATTTTCAGATTGATAAAATATTTGATGATGCATTGAACTTCATAGTCTCGATAAACCAACAAACCAACCCTCCACCCCCCGCCATCACACAACTTAAATGAATATGTAAGCACGCTTGGCAGATTCAAGAGTGTTGCACAGCAACATTGCTACTGTCATAGGTCCCACTCCTCCAGGCAGGGGAGATTGCTGAAGCGACCCTAACAGCTTCTTCATAGCAGACATCTCCCACAAGGCGATAGCCATACTCACATTTGGGATCCTGCAATCAATTTTTGTTTATTCAAAGAGAATGAATACCCAGTTTATGAAGCTAAAATCCTTTTTTATTTGCTTCTTTCCTTTTCCTTGATCAAGATAATTTTCTTTAATGGGCAGTAATAACAGTTTCATGCTATTTCTCTTTTGAACAATCCACTAGTAAGCTATTGAAAATATTGGGAATCCATGAAAAGTAAAAAAAACAAGTGTTTACCTCAACTGGAAATGTACCAACATCAACAACCACTGCACCTGGCTTTAACCAACTTCCACGAACTAGATTGGGAACTCCCACTGCTGTGATTACAATGTCAGCTTCACGACTAATCTCTTCTGGGTTCCTTGTGAACTTCGTGGACAATGCTTACCGTTGCATGGTGCCTCTGCCCAACAATTTGAACAAATGCACCAGTTAAATCAGTAACAGAAGCATTTATTCAGCAATACTGCAATACTATGAGATGTAAGAACAGAAGACTAAAAGAAAGATGGTGTCACCTGCAACAGCAAGGAAGCAGGTAATCCAACGATGTTGCCTCTCCCAATCACCACAGCTTTCTTCCCCATTATTTCTACATCAGACCTCAGCAATAACTCTATACAACCTTTTTGGAGTGCAGGGAATGAACAACGGCTCCCTCCCTGGATGGCTAGCATTCCCATGTTCAGTGGATGGAAGCCATCTACATCTTTCTCAAACTCAGTGCATCCATTATCTTCCCCTCATTCAAATGCTGTTCACTCATTGTCAGTCATCCGTACATAAATCAACAACATTTCTTCCTACTTGGTAAAATCTCAATTACCTTCTACTCCCTCAAGTCCAACTTTACTTGTACCATTTGTAGTGGCAGATATTTTAAGGCGTGATAGAACATATTTATTTATATGTTTGAAAAAACATATTTCTAGATTACATTTCATAAATTTTAATATACTTGAAAATAATATATATATATATATATATAAACATATATATGTGGTTTTGGGCATGCCTTAAATGAGTGCTAAAACACGGTTACCAAGAACACGGATCAATTGGGTACACATAATGGGAAAAAACACCGCCAGAATGATATGGGTAGGCTTTCTCCCATAGCAATTCAGAAAGCCAATATTTTTAAGTGCCCTCTACAATTTATATAGAGAAGAATTTAATAGTTTAAAAAAATAATAATAAATAAAACAAAAAAATTGAAGAGATCAGTTTGGTCCTTTCCAAAGTAAAACAATACAGAGATAAAAGAAACAGGTTAACGTAAACACTGACCAACTAAATGTCTCTCAAACTTTGAAATAGAGATATCAACTATCCTCAATTTATACGTGGGTCATGGTTCAATTTAGAGCTCCACTACCACGATTCACAATGATAGCACCCAATCTGGGAGCATGGGGCATTAAGAATACCTTGCTAACACCGTGCTAAACACAAAAGAAAAGGCACAAGTAAATTTGGACAGAGACAACATATCAAAAGTCACTATAAAAGTATGTACTGAATCAATCTTGCTAAATATATTAAAATAACGGTACATAATTGTTGAGTGTCGAGATATGCCATATAGTGCAACTAAATTAAATGGTTTTAGCCAAATATCACATCAATATAGGGCAAAAGAGCACGCCCAACATAGTTTATGCTACCTAAATAAAAACATATTTACATCCTCTCAAATCTATGCGTCCCCTTTTCTACACATGGTCTGACACTAAATGTAAGATGTTCTAAAACACACATTTATAGCCAATATTTTATATGTTTTTTTATTGTTGAAAACTTGAAATATATACATATATTTTGAAATTATAGAATATATCATATATTCATTCTTACAAATATGTTTACATGTCTTGTTATGGGTGCCACACATGTTCAAAGAAGGTGACAACAAAATTCAGACAGAGTCTAAGATGAGATCAGGACAAGGTAGAATCCCACAAAACAAAACTTCTACTTGAGCCCTTAAGATAAAGGCAATGGCAGTTGAATTAGATAGTCAGGTAGTAACAATTAGAGTTTTATAGTTGAAGATGTTACCACAAAATTATGAAATTACCTTTGGAAGGGAAGCTGCACAAGGATCCCATGAACTGATGGATTCTTGTTCAAACTTGATAAAGCGTCAAAAACCTCAACTTCCATGCAATTATCAGGTAATTCAGTCATCACAAACTTGATTCCAGCCTCTTCACAAGCATACCTTTTTATGCGGACATCGTCTGGGAATCCTTCTTTCACCAACCATAATTACAGCTAGCCCAGGTACCTTCCCAATGGACTTCTTCATCCTTCTTACTTAAGCTAGCTATGCCAGATCTAATTTTATCAGAGATCGACTTCCCATCAATTACTCTAGCAATCTGGCCATTTGCTGCGTGAACTACAGATTTTGAACGTGTTTTTCCTATATTCTTTTCTAGACCAAGGGAGAATACAGAGTAAACATGAGCAGAACAAATAGTCAACAATATGATAACATATCGTGCGTTAACAATAGCTTTAGAAACTTAGTATATATGTGAGTGGATTGGGACTGGAAAATATTCAAATTTCAACCAAGTGATGACATTGTCTTAAAATTGTTTAAACAAGCTGTAAAAGAACTTCGTCTAAAAGATTTAAATCACGATCATTACATGAATTAACACTTAATACCTACTGGTAATCCAACCATCAGATCTGTTACACACCACTATTGTGGTGAGAAGTAACAATAAGTAAGATAAAACTGTGATGTCATTAATTTCTAGCTATGGATTATGTGATGAATTTTCTTACTAAGTTGCATTGATTATTAGTTACTATCAAAAGCTTTCTCTTTTGATTTCTTAAGTAGTTATAATTAACTTGATTTTAATAAGTAGCGATTAACTAGTACTAATCTTAAATGCTTTAGTCGAATTAGTGGAAGATTATTTAAGAATCAGAATTATTAATACTTAATATTTGATTAAGGATTGATGACTCGGCTCACTTGAAAAGTGACATGTAGCATACTTTTTGATACCTCGCTAACACCTAGCACCTATTTCCTAAAACATCTCACAATTTCTTGACATGTAGCAGCCACTTGGCTTGAATATAAGAAAGAAAGATAAGATTTATAATCTAGAGGTGCTTGTCTCTACACAAGAAGTTAGGTCGATTCAAGGAAGAAAAAAAGAAAATGAAAGTATGGGGGAAAACAAAGAAAAAGTAAGGGACTCTAAGCATAACACCCATTAAATTCCACTTGCTGGTGTGTACCACGGATCCTACAACCTACCACAGACCGATCCAAAAGTCGAGAATTTTAGAGTACATGAGTAGTGAGTTTGGCATTATAAGGGCTATCTCTTCTTAAAGCCACCAATGTATGATTTTACAATCACCCCATCTTAAGACTTGGCGTCCACATCAGTCTTAAACAATATTGGATTCAATCTCAAGCGGTGTTAGGAGTCAGAGGTGGCTCTTTGGTGTAGCACTTAGTCATGTATGCACTTAGATCTATACTTTTAGGTAGTAGTAATGGCTCACGATACCAATTTTAACGCCCAACCTAAATTCCACTTGCCCGTATGTACCCACAAATCCTACACCCACCGTAGACATGGAAGAAAAAAAAATTTAAAATTATTGAGTTATTATAATATTATTATATATTATCATTATGGATGATTTCAATATAATTAGTTTATTTAGTAAATAAGATTAAGATATATTTAAGTATATTAGTAGAATATTCTAGAAATTAATTATTTAAGGTTATAATTACTACAATTATATTTCCTTCTTGATTAGGTTACTTTATACTTAGCTTTGCCGCAATATTAGGTTTTCCTTATCCTATATATCTGATTGAAATCCATCATTCTTGTATTCTTGAATGATTGATTTTCTTGAATTTAAAGCCTTATGCTTGTGCTTTGTAGCTTTTTAGCCTTTTATCTCCTTTATTCTTTCCTCATCCTTGTCCTACATCCATTTAGATCTTTTAGGTACCTGAAGTAGTGAGTTTGGCCTTAGAAGGACCTATAATCTTTTTAATGCCACTTAGATGTGGGAAGTTACACTAATCGTCTCTTGGATCAAAATACTTACATCCTTTGATGCCTTAATTAAATACATGATTAACTAACATTTTCTTATATTACTTTATTTGTAATGAAATTCTCTTATGAATCATGCATGTTTTCATTTGTATACAATATTCAAGTGTTATACCGGTTCTTAATGCTTCGTGTTTATCAAATTTGTTACTAGCGATGTGATAGAGAATACATGCCGTATGTGAGTAAAAGAAAACTTATAAGTAATGTATATAAACTTATACATATATTGCATTTTAATGTCACGAGTTTTAGAATATTTTCGAGTTGCTTAAAAGATCTAATTGTTAACTTTGGTTGAAACATTTAGTACCTCTGCTCCAAATTATAAGATCAATATTGACTTTTCAAAAGTCGATTTCAAATACTTTCAACTTAAAATTGACATAAAATCATATAGTTTATGTCAAAACAATTCTGAATATAAATAAACTAACTAGTAATAAAATTTATTGTTTCAAAACTTGAATGAATCATATCGATTTAAAATGTGAAAATATCTCAAATTGAATTTTATAAAGTTAATATTGATCTTATAATTTAGAATGGAGGAGTATATATTAAAAATAGACAAGTGTAGTTTGTCCCTACCAAAAATCAATTTAGTAAAAGTGTAAGTATTTTATTAAATTCATGCACACGTTTAGTTGTTAACATTCTACCTACAGAAAATTTGTGTACTTAGTGTACCTTGAAGAGTCACAAATTGGTCAAGCTAGCATAACATTATTTGGTGATTCTTGAGCCTAAATTGAAGCATCAAGTTTTGTTCAATTAGAAGTGGAATCAGCTCAAAAGACTTAACAAAGCAGTTATAACAATTTTATTGTAATATGGTGCATGCTTAATTATTTGGGAAACACTCATTCTACTAAGTAATTATGATGATACAATTTTTGGTATTAGGTGTAGTAATAAGTAATGAATGGATGAGAAATTTATGTGATGATGTGAACATTTTTTCTGGCGTGATCATTGAACATCATGCATTGATATATGATTTTGAAAATAAGAATGGTAACAAGGTGATTATTGGGGCATTGAAGTTCAATTGTGTTGTTAAAGTTGAAATTATAAGGTTTCCTAGCTTGAATTAGGTTATGGATTCCCTCGAGGACAACTTGGGTACAAATCCTATAAGAATAGTTGGTGCCTAGCCAAAATTATAATGTTATTATATTTGGCTCATAGCCAAAATTAGAATGTTACTATATTTGGTTTCTAGCCAAAACTAGGATATCTGTTTTAAAGGTTATATCCTTGTTAAAGAACTTATTATATGAAAAAAAAAAGAAGAGAATGTAAAAGAAAACATATTGCATTGATGTTCGATTTTCTTCATTTGCATGATTTGTTTGTGGTTGCATAATACATTGACTTAAAAGTTATATTAACATATTCTATTGGGCTTATTCTACTTATATATATTTTCAAGGGCAAGACTCCTTCAGATTGGAATACAAGAGAATAAGTTTGAAATGACTTAACATTACTATTATGGGCCAAGGGAAGATGAATCTATAAACATGCTTTTGTGTAAATTATAATTATATCGACTTAAATTACTAAATGTTCAAAGCAAGATGCTTACATTTCCAAATTTTTGTTTCTACTTTTACTATTTTGAAATCAAAAGCACAAATTAGTTTTTGTTAACAATTTCTGCTTTTAAAAAAAGTGGATGCAAAATCCATTTTGGCAGCAAAAAAGTGAAAATACAAAATAGTTGTTTCTTCAATTTTGGCAACACTGGGAGTTATTCTAATTCTAATGAAGTCCAAATCTCATAAATAACAAAATTTCTAACTTAACTTCTTTTTTAAAATAAAATAAATCTAGCATTTAAATAATCAAACAATGTTTCTGATTTTTTGTTTTCATTGGTGAAAGCAAGTAAAAGCATAAACAATCGATAATAAAAATAAGAAGCAGAAATATGAAAGCATAAGCGGTTACAAAACCAACTCTTACTTTTTAATATATCATTGTGGGAAATGAATACAAAAAGGTGTGTTTATTACGTTTTCTTGCTTAAACTGGAGTATTACATAATAGAAATGCTTGAAGCCAAGCGATTGTTTCTAAAACCCTTTTCCTTATTAACACCACACCAAGGGTAGGGTCGTAACAAAAACAACGAGTAGTGGTTTCAAAAACTTAGATTTCTTAAATCTATATATTAATCAAAAAAATAATCTAAGGATTTTTCTATAACCATTTTCCTTACCCATTTCTTCTTATTCACCTCCCCAAGGGTGTTGTATACCACAAAGCAAGTGAGTAGTGAAATTGATAGCTTAGATATCCCTAAATGTGCACTTTAACTAAAATAATAAATCTATTTACACAATATTAGCAAGCTTTAACTATTCAAGTCTAGTTTGGATATTACTAACCTTTAAAAAATTTATATTCATCGGCTTGTCTACATTGGCACAATACATAGGACGCGAGAATTGGGCCATATTAGCCACCAGGATTTTTTATTTATTTATAATTAATATCTGAGTTAAATATTTATTTTTAATTTCCAAACACTTCAATTTGTTTTTGTTTTCACCAAAAACTTTTGAGTATTAGTCTTATTTATATATTTTCTCAAATTTTATATATACCATACATTATATATTTAATCTGATTCCTTCTCCACCACTCTTAACTTATTGCTAATTTTGCATAATTTATCAATAAAGTTAAGAAATGTAATAATATATTAGTGTTTGAAATTATGAATTTTTTGTGTTCTTTATTTTTTCTAGTATCTCTTGCAAAAATATATAAATTAATTAGGATTCTATAATATATATTTGAAATCATAAATTAGGCATTTATTATTTGTTTTGTTATAATACAAATTTTAAGGTGAGTCTGTGGTTGGATAAGTTTTCTTGTTGAGGTACAAGTTTCACACTTTTTTACCCTTTTTAAGGTATAACATAAACAATAAAAAAATATTTTATTGTGGTTTTTATCCAGTTAAAAAAAATTGGTTGAATGACACTTTTATCCCTCCAAGTTGCCACCAACTTTTAAAGTCGTTCATAAAGTTCATTTTTCAACAATTAAGTCATTAAAGTGACATTTTTGGCGTTTCCGTTACTTTTTACCGATTTGACTGACAACCCGATCCATTTTGACCCACCCACCTAGTTTAACTTGAGGAGTAAGTCGAGTTCCTACTAAGGATGACAAAATCAAGGACAAACAATACTTTAACTCCATCTTTATCTTTGAAAAGCCAAAAGAAATGCCTCCTCAAAGGTTCCTAGATCACCATATCAACCTCAAACAAAGGAGCTCAACCCTTCTCCATCGGGCCCTATAAGTGTTCTTATGAGCAAAAAATAAAATTGAGAAATTGGTTTTGGAGATGTTATAAGCGAGGAATCATCAGATCTAGCAAGAGCTCTTTTGCTTCTCTTATACTCTAGTAAAGAAAAAAGATGGATCATGGTGGTTTTGTGTTGACTACATGCATCTCAACTCTTTGACCATAAAGAACAAATATCTTATACCCTTAATAGGCGAGTTATTAGATGAATTGGGTGGAACCAAAGTATACACTAAGTTGTACCTTAGAGCTGGTTACCACCAAGTTAGTATATTTTTGAAGACAGAGAAAACAGCCTTCAGAAATCATCAAGGCCATTTTGAATTCTTGTCTTACCATTTGGGTTACAAATCGCTTGGTACTTTTCAAAATTTGATGAACCATGTGTTCCAACCTTTTCTAAGGAATTTTGTGCTAGTGTTTTTGATGACATCATGTTATACTCTAAAAGCTTGGAAGATCACTATCTCCACTTGAGAGCAGTTTTTAAAGTCATGAAAGAGAATCAGTTGTATGCTAAATTTAGCAAGTGTGAAATTGCCAAGGAAAGAGTGGAATACCTCGGAATGTCATATCAGCGAGAGGGAGTAGCCATGGATTCTTCAAAAGTGGATTGTGTTCTCAGCTGGCCCAGGACCTACAACTTTGAAGGGCTTAAGAGAATTCCTTGGATTGACAACCTATTATAAAAAAATTATCTAGAACTATGGAACCATGGCAAAACCCTTAACCTCTTTCTGCAAAAAAAACAACTTTGGTTGGAAAGAAGAAGCGAGAAAGGCATTTGATCGATTAAAGAAAACCTTAACCATTACACCAGTTTGGCATTACAGACTTCAACAAACAATTTGAAATTGGAACATATACTACAGGATAGGCATTAGAGCTATACTAATGCAAGAAGGAAGGCCATTAGCTTTTTTTTTTTGATGAGTTTTTTGGCCCAAATGGACGAGGGTTCTCTACTTATGAGAAGGAACACATAGCAGTTGTAGAAGCAATTAAGAGATGGTCTTCTATTTGGGGCTCAAGCAATTTTGACAAAGATTGATCACCAGTCCCTCAAATGTTTCTTATAACAAAAGGTAGTCTCATGCTTGCAGCAAAGGTGGTTGAGTAAGCTACTTGGATATGACTACAACATTAGCTACAAAAGGGCAAAACAAGAAAAGAACCTGATAGCTTATCAAGAAAGATAAACAACTTTGGAAAAGGGTGACTAATCCTAATATCCATGAGGGCATGGATTTTAAAGGAGGAGGAATTGTCAATCATAACCTAGTCATTTTCTACATTGGGTCTTAATATCTAGAATATTCTCCAGTAACAACCTCACATGCCCATGTGCCCATGTGCAGTGGTGTAGGATAAGTAAAGTAGATGTAGGTTAAGCTTTATTTTCACATAAGTAACTTGGTATAAAAATGTAAGCGGTGAGTTATTTTCATTTCAAGCTTTATGAGCGATTATATGAAATATCTGAGAGAGAGTCTCTTTGAACTCTTCTCCTTATCTCTTCCTCACCTCCATTCTACCATATTTCTACCCTTTCTTTCTCCCCCGAACTCTGTTTGGTCTCTTTCTGCTCTAAATTATCTATCTCTCACTTTGTTAGGAACTCATCTAGTTCCTAACACCCTCTATATCGACAAAAGCAGCATGAGAGAACAAGCTGGAAGAGTATTATGAGACCGGTTCCCCATCCTGAAAGTTTCAATGAGAACCACGAGGTTTCCACATCCTACATTGAATCAAGGATACAAAGCAATGAACACCACCACAGGCATTAAAAGCGATCTGAATAACTCCATGAACATCTCACAAAGTGGCACCTCACAACACCACGTCACCACCTATCCTCATAAGTGAATCCGTGTTCCATGCCCACCACTCCACCACTAAGGGAATATAATTGTTAGGAATTCTAGAGGATTCCAGGAGCATGATTTCAGGAATAATGTGTGAAGTGATATGTGCTAGTTATTGATGGATTGATTTACTTTATTATATAGCATGAATCTTAGTCTATAAAAGGCTCAGCTCTTATTTTTACTTGAGATGTTATTATGGAATAAACTTTCCACTTTACAATAAGTATCACATCCTCCACCTCTAACAATAGATTTCCAAAGACCAACATCAAAGGAAGCCACAAATCTAACTATAACCAACCATATCTACGATCCGACTTACCCTCAACACTTGGTTGAAACCATGGAATTCTTGATCTGAAGCCATCTACAATGGAAAGGGTCCAAACTAAAACCATCCAATCACATAATACTTAAACTCTTCTTCCTTAGCACAAAAGTCGCAAATAATAATCTCTAACCTTCGGTAAATAACCATATATATATAAGTGACACGGAGAAATTATCTTCCTTTACAGACAAAGAGTGATTTATATCGATGTTATTCTATCTCATTCGAAGTTAGATTTCCTTCAAGTCTAGAAACCTCTTTCCAAAACTCTCTAGATTGAATTCCGAATGGGAATGAAGATGCAAGCAGCTCCAAAGGGATGTCCAGATATTTGTCATTATAATAAAAAATGCATTTAGGAGAGATATAGGGCACACAAGCAAACAAAATCATATGGCATCTGACAGGCCACAAAACAAAACAAAAAGTCAATTTAGCAAACAGAAATATAAGAAAAATCCATCAGCATTTTCCTGAAGTCATTAATAGCTGCTAGGTTTCGGACTCAATTGAACCCTTTCTTCTGAAGTTCAGCGGTTAAACCCGGGGTGGTGGGGAAGGGCGGAGGGAGGACGAGGAGAGTTCAATGGGGAGATTGGATTAGAAAAGGAAAAAAGATGAAAGTTCATTGGTTTGATGGATAATTGGATATTCGTCCAACCTATGCCAACTTTGACAATCAATTTAAGCAACTCATTTACCAAAGCTATAGCAAAAATGTTTCCCTAATTACTTACAAGGACATCATATTAGAAATCAATGCACAAAGTTGAGAAAATATACATGGCAAAATATGTAATTTTCTCTTTGCTAATATTTTATGTAACGAGGGTAGAAGAACGATTATTATGTTGATCTCTTTCCTTCACTCGAAAACATCAATTATGGACAGTGCCAGTTACATAAAACAGGGAAAGGAAAGGCTATAAGCATTGTAGCGTGGGGAAGTATGAAGTGCCACATAACAAATTAGCAAAACCTATGAAGAAAATGAGGAGAAGGAGAGACTTCATCAACTTACTGCATTCTTGGATAGGTGGATGATCCCAGTTGGTAGAATTTGAAGTCCATATGTCAGGGATGTCAAGGGAAACAAGAGGAGGAGACTTCATGATATGGTAACTACGGACACTTATTAAGGTGCTTGAGGTTAATGGTGACCAAATGCTCTTCTTTAACCAATTTTGCGTCAAAATACCCATCCCTTGCAAAATTTGCTTCCTTAAATTCATCTTCCTCCTTTGATTTCCCTTTCCCAGACAACTATATCAATCTTGCTTTCAAAGTCTCTCTCCAAATCTTCACCTGCTTAACAATGGACCTACAATAATGAACGACAGCAGTGGCAATATAATAAGTAATAATATATACTATATATAATAATTCCCTAATATATATATTATATTATAATGACAATATAATAAGTAATAATTATATTGACTTATAATAGACTTTTTTATTCATAAGTAAGTAATTCATTATTTATTTTTAAAAATAATATAAATTAGATTTTTATTTAGTTTAAAATATTATAAAGAGATATACATATATTAAAAGGACATGAGTCATATGTGATTAAAATTTGATTGACAAAGTTAAAAAAAAAAATCAATTTGACCCCGTATAATAAGAAATTTATAAAATTTTAGTGGGGTCAATTTATATATAATGCTTAAAAAATTAAAAATTTACCTTACATTGTAATTCAATTTTTTTTTTCCCATTGAGTCAATTATTGACACAACTTTGTATGTATGGCCACTAAACGTCGAGATCTATCTATGAATGAGTATTATAGAGATTGGGTAAAAGGTATATTAGATTGACCTAATATAAGTTTTACATAAAGAGCATATGTAAAACAAAATATGAGATTACATACAAATTTGTTTGATTTGATGGTTACACATTAACAACTTTTAATAATAGAAGTGTAAAGCTTTCAGCAGTTCAAACCATAGCTCATCTTTTAGTGCATTTTCCATTAATAATCACAGTTAGTTAATAGTTAGTTATTAATTGGTGATATAGGAGGCGAGGTAGTTTAGTCACGAGTTATAGTAGTAGTGAGGTCTTGTTGGTCTTTTCCTTACCAATTACATTATTAGAATCATTGCTCGATCCATGCATCTTTGATATGTAAGGGTGTGAACATCGATGTAAGGCATTATTATTGTGAATGAGAATTCCTTCTTCTAATCTCTTCGATATCTCTCTCTTCCGCCTGCGCATTTACATCATTTCGATCGTATACAAATTATTGATCACGGTGGTAACACTTGAGATCGATGAATTTCTCTTACGTATTCAACCACTCAGTGCATACTCTGTTGGGTTGAGCTATTAGTAGCTTACTCCTTACAAATTGGTATCAAAGCCAGACAATCCTACCATGGCCACTAACAACCAGCGCCTCAATAATTTGGAGGAGCAGATAGGTAGCCTCAAAAATGATTTCGGTGCTCAAGTGAATGAACTCAAGCAGGATATTGATGTGAAGATGGACCAGAGATTTCAGCAAATGATGAAAGGTTTTGAAGCCATGTTAGCACTTTCGGGATCTTGAAATTTGAACGAGAATCGAGCAGTAACAACAATGATCCCATGGGTTCGATATTGGGTTCTAGGAATAGTGGAGGTTAATGGACATGATAGCGATAGCGATAACTAACGATTAGCGATAGCAATAATATCTTTAAATCTATCAGATTTGAGTTCCCTAAATTTGATGGAGCTAATCCTAGATCTTGGATTAGAAGGTGTAACAAATTATTTGCACATCATGTGGTGGATGAGGAACAGAAATTGTATCTAGCTACCATGAATTTAGAGGGTGAGGCTGAAGAATGGTATGCAGGATTTATTCCCGAAGGGTTAGTTCGGAACTTGAAATTTGGTTTGTGGATGAAATACTAGCTAGATTTGGTCCTGAGGCACAATCTAATCCAATTGGTGTGCTCAAAAACTTACATCAAGTTGGGACTGTAGATGAGTATAGGAGGAAGTTTGAGGAGTTGAAAGGATGGACTCTCTTAAAAATTCCACACTCAATGAATCTTTTTTATGGATTTGCTATATTGGAGGACTTAAGGAAGAGATAAGGCTGGGTATCTGAGGAATTGAAGGCCACTAGTCTCGAGGAGCTAATCAGATTTCTAGGGTAGAGGAAGCTAAGTTTGAGGCTTGGGTGAAAAAAGTAGGTGGAGCACTAAATATGGTGCGATGGGAAGTTCACGGAAGAACACGGTGTTCTCATTAAGCCTCCTTTGACAATTAAGCAGAGACCAACCCAGTCATTCCTATCAAGCAGATGGAGTATAGCGGTCCCTTCCTATCGAGGGTTGACTAATGAGCAAATTCTTCGAGAAAATGAGGAAGAGGTTGTGTTTGGTGTGATGAACCATATAATCCACAGACACAAATGCAAGACACCACACTTATTCATGTTATTGCCTTACGAGGAGGAAGTTGAGGAGTGTGAAGAGGAAGTATGTGGGAAGCTGGAAGATGAGGATATTATGAATGAGGGGTTACACAGAGGCTCACATAACCCTACATTACCTTTGTCTGGACACAGTAAGAACAATACAATTAGAATTTTGGGAATGGCTAATGGGAAGTTCCTCAAGATACTAATTGGCGATTGGGAATACTCTCAACTTCATGGACCACAGATCGACCCGAGAGATTGAGAGCGAGTGCGATCTACTAAACCAATAAGCGTGTCGATGGTGATGGATTCAAAGTTCATAATGTCGAGGAGTTGTGTGGGTTTGCATTGGACGGACCTGAGGAGAGAGTTTTTGCAATGATTTCAAGATTTTACCCTTGGGGGAATTGATGTTGTACTTGGAGTCACATGGCTTAAGGATTTTAATCCTACCACATTTGATTTCAAGGAGTTGACACTATCCTTTATTAAGAATGGTAAATCGGTGGTGTTGCAAGGTGAATCTGAATCATGGTTCCAAATATTCAAGTTATGTTTTCTGGTGAATTTAACAACATTCTCAATACTACTACCCATGGGTATTTTGGGTATTTGTTTGGAATGGCTCATGATAACCAGGAAAATGATGTCACTACTAGCAACAAGAGTAATGTTGGAAGGACAACTGTAACTCCAGAAAATCATGAGTTAGAGGCCTTACTTGAAGAATTCACAGAGGTTTTCCAGGAACCTAAACAATTTCCTCCCAATAGGAATCACAACCATCACATCAACTTGAAGGAGGGAAGTCAGCCTGTAAACTTGAGGCCCTACAGGTACCCACATGTACAGAAAGAGGAGATTGAAAAAATAGTAAAGGAGATCTTTCTGATTGGTATCATCTGACCAAGCAACAAACCACTTATGCTTTTCCAGTTTTGTTAGTAAAAAAACAAGATGGTACATGGAGGATGTGTGTAGATTACAGGTCCTTAAATGAACAAACTATCAAGGACAAATTTCCTATCCCTGCCATTGATGAACTGCTGGATGAACTTCATGGAGCCAAGTGGTTTTCAAAATTAGATCTAAGGTCGGGTTATCACCAGATCAGGGTTCATGAATATGATATACAAAAGACTGCATTTAGGACTCACTCAGGCCACTTTGAATTCCTGGTTATGCCATTTGGCCTCACTAATGCACCAGCAACTTTCCAGTCCCTTATGAATGAAGTATTTAAACCCTTTCTTAGAAGGTTTATCCTGGTTTTCTTTGATGACATACTGGTGTACAGCAAAACTTGGGAAGATCACTTAAGCCATCTCTACAATTGTTGGAGACTATCCAGTTGTATGCCAAAAAGAGTAAGTGCACTTTTGGAATTAAACAGGTCAAATACTTGGGGCATATCATATCCCAGGAAGGGGTCTCAACTGATCCAGACAAGATAAGTTGTATGGTCAACTGGCCCCAACCACAAAACCTTAAAGGGTTAAGGAGGTTTTTGGGTCTAACAGGTTACTATAGGAAATTTGTAAGGAACTATGGAACCATAAGTAGGCCTTTAACCGATCTGCTTAAAAAAATGATTCCTTTGGAATCGATAGCCCGTGAAGCTTTTCTAGCACTTAAAGATGCAATGACCAAGTCTCGATTACTAGCCATGCGACTTTTACAAAACCTTTTGTGATAGAAGGCGATGCCTCATCTTATGGACTAGGGCGGTTCTCACAATACAATTGGCGGACCAATAGCTTTCATGAGTAAAACAATAGCTCTAAGCATTTAGGATGGTCTACTTATGAGAAGGAGCTTATGTCTCTAGTTCATGATGTAAGCAAATGGAACACTATATATCTTTGAGGGAATAAAGTCCACATAAAGGCCCGATCACCAAAGCTTGAAATATTTATTGGATCAAAGTGAGTCTACGTAAACCAACAAAATGGATCACCAAGTTTGGGGTACTTTGGATTATGAGATCATCTATAAAAAGGGAAAGAAAATGTGGTAGCAGATTGTTTGTCAGACCTCTGATGAGGACTCTAATCACTCTTCATGCTCAGCCATATCTGCTTGTGTTCCCCAGTGGATCTCAGAACTAGCTTCCACTTGGGAAGTTGATGCTGGTCTCAGGGACATGATTGCTCAGCTTGTCTTGAATCCTCAATCTTTGTCGAAATACTCTTACTGATAATGGGAGACTCAAGTTTATGGACAAACTAGTGGTGGGACCTGATTTGATATTAAGGAATAAATTGCTAACAGAATTTCATGCTTCACCCTTTGGTGGACATTTTGGTATAAGGGGAACATATGAGAGAATTAGCAAATGTTTCTTTTAGCCAAGTTTAAGAGCTGATGTAACTTCGATTGGAGTGCGAAGTTGTGATATATGCCAAAAACAGAAGCATGAGACAGTGGCTAGTCCTGGTCTCCTTCAACCATTAAATGTGCCTGAAACTCCTTGAACAGACATTTCTATGGACTTTATAGAGGGGCTGCCTAATTCTAAGGGTTACACTGTTATTTGGGTAGTGGTTGATAGGCTAACCAAGTATGCCCATTTCATCACACTTAAACACCCTTTTTCAGCTCAAAACCTGGCTCACACCTATGTTGCTCACATTTATAGACTGCATGGGCTTTCCTCTACAATTGTTTCAGATAGAGACAAGGTTTTTATTAGCTTATTTTGGCAATCCTTGTTCAAGCTAGTGGGAACTAAGCTTCACTTGAGTTCAGCCTACCACCCTCAATCGGATGGTCAAACTGAAAGATTAAATCAAGTATTGGAATGTTATTTGAGATGTATGGTGACAAGAAACCAAAGGGTGGGTGACTTGATTCTATGGCGAGTGGTGGTACAACACACACCATCACATGGGGTTAAAACTTCTCCATTTGAAGCCCTCTATGGTTATAAACCACCATACCTTAATTTTCATCAACAAGGAAGAATACATTCGGCTACCACTAGAAATTTACTGCAGGATGGGGTTGACTCTCTTAGGTTGATCAAACAAAATTTGGTAGATGCTCAAGCTAGAATTAAGCACTATGCTGATAAAGCAAGATTTGAGAGGTCATTTTTGGTAGGGGATTTGGTGTATCTGAGGATTAAACCCTATCAACAAACCAGTTTAACCCACACCAGATTTGGGAAGTTGAGTCCTAAGTATTTTGGGCCCTTTTTGGTAATGGAAAAAATTGGTAATGTGGCTTACAAATTACAGCTTCCAATGGATGCTAAGATACACCCAGTGTTTCATGTTTCCCTACTCAAAAAATGCATTGGAATCAATTCTTCCAGCTCACCCACACTGCCTTCAGTCAATGCTCAAGGGCAATTCTTGGTGGAGCCGGTGGCTATTTTGGACAGGAAGTTAGTTAAGAAGGACAATGTTGCAGTTGTAGAAGTGTTAGTACAATGGTCCAACACACTTCCTTCTGATGCAATTTGGGAGGATTGGGACAAATTCCATAGCAGGTTTCCTCACTTCCAACCTTGAGGGCAAGGTTGTGGCTAAGTGGGAGGGATTGTAAAGCTTTCAACAGTTCAGACCATAGCTCATCTTTTAGTGCACTTTCCATTAATAATCACAGTTAGTTAATAGTTAGTTATTAATTGACTGATATAGGAGGCAGAGGTAGTTTAGTCCTGAGTTATAGTAATGAGGTCTTGTTGGTCTTTTCCCTTCTCAATTCTGTTATTAGAATTTGTTGCTCAGTCCGTGCATGCTGATATGTAAGGGTGTGAACATCGATGTAAGGCATTATTATTGTGAATGAGAATTCCTTCTTCCTAATCTCTTCTGATATCTCTCTCTCACCTTCTCTCATTTTACATCATTTCGATCGTATACAAATTATTGATTCACGATGGTAACACCGAGAGATCGATGAATTTCTCCTTACGTATTCAACCACTCAGTGCATACTCTGTTGGGTTGAGCTAGTAGTAGCTTATTCCTTACAAGAAGTTACTAAAATCTTAGTTGTCGAAGTTAATTTCAATTATGGGGTTGTAATTAAATTTTAATGAATAGTTTGATTATTGTGAATTTTGCTATGGAACATATATGGGTTAGTATTGTGCCTATTGAGCGTGTCGACTCTTGTTTCTTTGGCCTTAAAATAGGAGTAGCGACCAAGTCAAAAAAGTTTTGAAGTCCTAGCGGCCCAACATCAGGGACTTCAAAACTTTTTTAACTGACCATTGCTCTAGTTGTTCTTAGACATCCAAGAAGTTGGCATGTTCACTGATTCAATAGACGCACTACCAATCCATACTTGTTCCATAGTAATCTATTAGATAAATTTTATAACACATAATTGTGTTGTGATTAGTAGTTTTATTCACATAATTGTTACTAACTGTGTAAACATTCCAAAAATACACAAACATTTTTTAGCAATACTCAATTACATGTTCATAAATATTCTTAAAAAACACAAACACAAATATTACATCTATAAATGTACTGAACTTTAATTATTTTTTAAGTTCAGGAATTCCTAACACTCTATAATGATTAAGCTTATCATGGTTGGTTTTGAATCCACATCGACACATTTTCGGTGAGACTTAGTAACCACTATTTTTTTAAAAGCACTTTCGATTCTCGATTGTTTTTCTTAACCCTTGGTCTGAAAAGCAATCGGTGACAAAAACTCTTCTTCCGCTTCAACCTCTTCCTCTTCATCATCATTCTCATCCTCAAATCCCATCCATCTCCTGAGGTGCATATCCGACCGCGCTATCAATATCATCGTCTAGTACCTCGGTAATAAATCCAGGTCATATTAATCAACAAGGACTTTTTTCCGTCTCGTAACCTCGAAATAAATCATGTCATTTATTACATTAATATGTAAAGATAAAATAGTAGTAGTGTAATTCAAAAATAAAAATATTTTTCCTTCCCTTCCCTTCCCTCCTTATAACTCGCATGCAAGGAAAAATATAATTAAAATTTCATCCATTCCTTTCTAAAACTTACAACCATGTCAAGGAAAAATTATAATCCATTACGATCCCTTCTCCTTCTATACTTTCCCTTCCCATCCCTCCAAACTTACCGACACAGTAAAAAAGATAGTGTTACCAACAGATAAATTTGGCCCTAAAGCTAGCTGTTATAGAGATGGGGCTTCAAGAACTATACTCTGCAAGTTTTAACTTTTTTTGGTATAAAAAGAATTTTCAACCGTACAACCTGCAGAATAGTCGGTCAACGGCTTGGTTTCTCTATGTACCTGGACAGTGAAATGACTTTCCAGGACAGAAGGATGGAGTAGAACAGGATAGAAATCTAACCCCAGAAATTTAAGTATGCAAATGTGTGGAAAATGAAGAGACAGAAGTATGTGGAAAATTCATATCCTTGTTATAAAATAAAAATCATTGTACTAACAATCAAAATCTCATTACAGCTGGTTCAGAACTGCAAGAGAATTCACAATGCAACTGACTAGAACATGGAATTTAAATTTGCTACAGGATGTATATATAAATCAATCCACTTCTATCGGTGACAATAAAAAAAACAAAGTTTCAATTGAAGAATGGAAGAAATCAAAAAGGAAAAGTAACTCGCTCCCACAGGGAGTCAAAACAATTTATCTTCACCCGATGATCATATTTATACCATGGTCTCTCGTACAAACTCATGACTGGGTACCACTTCCCTCATAATACCAAAACAATAACGAAAATAACTAGGCGCTTCCTTTAACTCCCTGCGCATAGCCAGGTAATAGCACATCAACCCTAATAAAATGTCCTCCAGGTCAAACTACAGCCACCACAAGCCACTCCTATTGTCTCACAAGAAAGTAGTAATACTCTATTCATCTTATTCGCCTAAAAAGTAGACTATAGGCATCAAATGCACAAGGGCTTTCACTTGCATATCCTTAACCTTCACAATCCCATCTCAGAAACGAATCTTTTTGCTTCCAGAAAATGGAATGTAGAGCAGGCTTCTGGAATACTAAACTTCTTCCAAAAATTTCTACAAAGAACCAGGATTATGATCTCTAGGGATTCACATTGCAGTCACTTAGGAACTGATGTTCTCGATTCATATATTTCCTCCAGTAAACCTTATATTTTGGAATGCCAAGCTCAAGCCAAGGCTTCATTTTTCCATTGAAGTGCAATACTGCTGCATTTTTAGCGGTTTCCAGATCCAGACTATAGTTATGACCCAGTCCTGGCAACACCCAGGCATCATCAAGAGCATGAACCAGGCCTTGAAAGGTGAGCAAGCTTGCACACAATGTAACAGCTTTAAAACGTCCTTCTTCCCTATTGAGCTGCTGTCCACAATGGGGGAAAAAAGAGAGGCAAACATCAGAAAACTAATGGCTCACAACATAGTTGTACAGGTCATTTCATTAACTATAAGCTCACATCATCAATGTATCAATATCTAGTCTTCCATTAACTTGTCTAAAAAAATATCTTAAGTTAACAGAAGAATCAAAGGACTCATGAATAAAGTACACAAGTCATTACACCAGTAATATTAAATTACATCTAATCAAAACCAACATTCCCTTAGCAGGGGCACTACACAAAAAAAAATTGAAATGAAAAGAGATGCTGGTGTTCAAGGGAGGTTTAGCAGAGAGATGTTTTGACAAAGACAAACTCAGATTACCACCCACCATAAACAGCAGGATAAAAATAGGAAATAGAAAAGATTACAACATTCATGTTTATAAGCAATAAATATAATGCTTTGAAATAAGCTTCTATATATCATCAAACTCAAGAAACCAAACAAGCAATGAAGGACTCTCGTTGTATATAGGCACACACGCACATAATATTGATATATCTTCTTTTTCGAGTGTTGGGAGGAACTGTTTAGATCCATGAGGCACTGATACAGATATGCTACATGGATAAGACATGACATGAGAAACAAGCCACGATATTTTCCACAAAGAAAAAAAAGGATACATTGGGGATATATTGAATTATATATATATATATATATATATATATATATATATATATATATATATATCAATAAATAAAATGTATTTCTACAATAAATAAATTTAATTACTAGTAGAGCTTAATAAATATCAAGTAAAATTGTGAGAAACACACCATGTTATATAATAAACATCTCTAAGTCTGGATTTGCATTTATAACATAGTTGTAAGCCCACTATTACATTAGAGTACGAAATCATAAATAAAATTCAAAATAATTTAAAAATAAAATCTAAAAATGTTCCCAGCGTGTCCCAAATATGTCCTTACGTGTCAGAAATTGAGAGGAAATAAAAGTGGGGAAGAAAAAGAAATTGTTGGAATTGTGGGTGTCCGGTGTCCGTCTCCGACACTGACTCGTTGACTTCTGGAAAGTGTCCGTGCTTCATACATATAGATGTAAGCAATCTGAAAAGCTAAAACTGTTGGCAGTTTCATAAACACCACAAAGATTGATTCAATGTGAAAAGAAAGAAATTAAAAACAGTAAAATATTATATAAGCATATCAAGGACCTTGAGATTGTAATTGTCTATAAACTACAGAGTCGCCTACCATAACTTCCATAAATTAAAGCAAGAAGGGTCTTAAACAAACTACCACTCACCTCTTGCTCCATCCTTTGATAGGTTTTAGTCACATCTTGTTCTCTCCACCTGTCTAGATCAATAATATTTAACCCAGACATCCAAGCGCAAGAATTCCCGTCAAAGCTGTTCTTCCCCAAATAATGTTTTAGCTGACCCAGCCTCACTTTGCAGAACTGAACAGCACCATTAACTTTTCCATCCATGTCAATACTCCAAAGGGCAGATAAATCACGTTGGACAACAAGATCATCATCCAAAACCACAACTTTCTTCAGAGTCTGGAATATCTTAGGAAGGAGATAGTGAGAATGAGAAAAAACAGACATGTACTCTGTTATAATTTGGCTCATAGATGCTCTACTGACACTACGGAAAGAAATACGAAATTCTTCAGGTGACAACTTAAAAAGAGGCCCCTTATCTTGTGCATTCATTTCAAGATCTTCAATGTTCAAAACCTGAACTGTCGCTTTCCTTGTAAGTATTACTGAAGAACCAAACTTTCATGGCAAAGTAATTTTGTCTATCAGTCAGCACATGAAAAACTTGATTACCACTTTCCTGAAATTTGAAGAAAACCCATCAGTGCCATTAATATAAAATTTTCAAGTGCTCAAAAGTGTCTATGAAACGTACTTTTGCATGCATTACGGTTGAGTTAACCACTACGGATGATGCAAGTACATTATTGGAGAATATAACATAGTGGTGCAGTTCTGGATTTAAATATTTCTCTGACAGTAATGGCTCCATATCAAGTGAAGGAGATCTGAAATACTCCACAGTAAGTCGCATTGACAGACAATGGAGACTCTTTGGCATCGTTTGGACTGTAAGTTGGTAAAGGAAAGCACTCTGCTTTGTGTGGAAGTTGGCTTCATCCTCGGTCAGATCAACTAGTTGCCTCAATTTCTTGTCCACGTTATTGCAATCAACAGGATATGACTTTGCTCTAGCTATTGCATCATCCATCTTGCGAAGCTTCTTTTTAATCCTAAAAGTATAAGCAGAAATATAGTAGTTAATTAGTAATTAATTAAGTAGAACAAAGCTTATAAAACAGAACCTATTAGTAAGAGTAAGTTGGATGCCTAGAAATAAATGATTAGCAGAACACCTTAACACACAAATAAGAGGAGGAAAAGGGAAAATAAAATTCCAATGGAATCAAGTATGCAAAACAAAAGGTGCTGCAGCTACTCTAAAAAATTTAATACATATTGACCATACTGACTCATATGGGGAAGGAGAGTTGTTAACTCATCTTCAACAAATAACAATGTTTATTCTATTTTAAGTAGTGGGAATAACAACATTAAGATTACAAGTCCCTATCTAAAGTCAGCTAACTAAGAAAATTCCAAGGGACAACTGAATAATAAATCTTAAAACAAAAAGATAATTCCTAGCAGACCAAGAGAAAGAAAATTACCAAAGCACATTTCGCAGATGAATATATATATGTACTATTTTACTATTTTACATTGGGGTGTGTCTTTGGAAGTACAATTTGGGTGTGTACATAGATATATTCTTCACAAATATGTAACTGTGTCCATATTTTTTTTTTGATAAAAGAAGAAATTTTATTAATGGAAAAGAAAAGATGCAATAAAAGAAGGAACAAGTACTCCACCCTCAACGGACTAAAGAAAACATAATTAAAAAAAATAACTTAAAAAAGTGAAGCCCTCCTCCAATCTCTACACAAATCAGCCACATAGATACCTCTAAAAAACCCCATAGAAAAAGCCCGAAGAGATGCAAGAAAAATAATCCTATTACTCAACAACTTAAAAGATAACTTCCTCTAAATAATCTAGCAATACGCCCATTCCAAATTCCCATTAAAATATTAAAAGAAAGCACACTTCCATTCAATTTTGGTATCCATCTTGTTTCCAAATACTCAAAAACATATTAGTAACAAATCTTCCAAATAAAGCAAGACATGCCCACTCCTTTCCTAGCACTCCAAAGAGATCCACAAGCCCCATGCAATAGGACATTGCAAAAATAAATGAGCATGAGTCCGTATTAAGGGTCTTTTTGTTTTCATAACAATTTTCTGATATTATAGGGGTTTGGCGTGATGATACGAACGTGGTTAAAGAAATTATGAATCAACGAAAATCCTATAGCTGTTCTCAGGGATATGAATCAACTGATTACTAGATAAGTCATTCAAGGAAGATAACACAAGCTGATGTGGAACGATGACAAAGGATTTAGCATTTTTCATGAATTGTGGTTGATTAATTATCTAACTAAATTTAGGTTTAAATTGGATTTATATGATGTTATTTCAGGATATTTAAGTGTCTAGGTTATTTTGGTTATTTGGCATGTGGAACCTATCAGAAAAGGTAACTTTTGGGTTGTAGATGAGGGATGCACAAGAACTTACAATTTGAGATTTTACGTAATAATTTGAGGTCTTGCAAGTTTAAAACGAATGTCCGAATTTCTAAAGTTCAATTGGTCTTCAAGGTTCCCAAAGTCTTGGGCTTTCTATACAAGTATTTGCCCCGAGTTAGATATAATTGAATTATTTGGGAACAAAGCAACATTACATTAGCTTTTTGCCTTACGTTACACAATCGTAAATCCTTGGTAATTGAAACACGTCTTATTTTTAAGAGAAGAAAAGATCTTATTACAATATAAAAGTCATAGAGAAGAACAAGCGTAGGATGAAAACTACTCCAAAAAAACAAAAAGCGCAAAATATAAAAATAAAGAAAGTTTTTGTATTTCTTCCATTTTCTTTTTCAGAGTATTTGTCATCATCAGCCTCTTCTTTTGTATTTACTTCTTCTTTTTTGATAATGAGGAGTATCCCGACTTTCGTCGAACTAAATCTTCCCACCCCGAATAAGGCTTCCGAAACAGGCTTACGCCTGCGGTCCCCTATGCTGCTTCGAGTGGTAGTCGAACTCAAGACCTCCGCGTTTACGGGTGAATCCGAGTTCTCCCTTAAACCACTGAGGCAAGCAACGGAGTTTATTTACTTTTACATCTTAATAAAATCTTCTTTTAATTATGAAAGTAAGAAAGAAAAAAAGCATGTTTCACCCGCACAACGGATACAATATTGTCCCGAAGAAGATGAGGGGATAAGAATTGATCGCCGAAGATACAACCATTCATCTCTGCGAAATGCCCCAAAGAAGAGCAAAACAACCATAATAGCAAAGCATCTTCCCATTCTTCCTCCTCCGAACCATACAAATCTAGTTAGAAGAAACTCCTCAAATCTCAAGGACAAACCAACACTAACAGATGTAGGACAGGATATGGAATAATAACTAGATAGATTTCATCAGTTGCAATCTAACACTAAATTTTAAGGATTATCAACGTCAATAATAGTACTACGTCTAATTTAACAATGCTTGCATTTTATAGAGACCAAGTGAACATAAATAACAACCTCCTACCAGATGTGGACTCTGAACATTATAAAAGTTCACAAAAAAAAGTATGAAAGAATAAAATAACTAAATATAATAGATAACTACATAAATATCTAAATAGATCAAAAGCTCATACATGATGATGACAACTCGTTGGCCGATTCCTATCATCTTTCCTCAACAGCGAAATAGTCTCCACTAGCCAAATTAAGCTTCATAGTGCTACAAAATTGTTATATCAATGCGACGAAACTCCTCAATTGTAATCCAAGTGCAATCACTAGTAGGCTTGTCCCGTCACTTGACCCAGAACTATCAATAACCACCTGTCCTAGCTGATACAACTCGCTCGTTGAAGACATTCTTAATAACTTTGCAGTATGCTCGTTGCTCGAAAGGAACAAGAGCATATGCACAAAGCGATAAGGCACGTCTAAGGCTACAAGTCATTTACAATGTGCATTTTACACATGTATAATTGTAAGCAAACACACACAGAATTAGGAATTACTCATGGAAAGGGTAACTTTTGGCGAAATTTTGATAAGTTAGCATAACGTAGCGGGTTTGGATCAAATAAAGGAAAATCACAGCTTATAGGGGAGAAACGCATACCAAAAAAATAAAATTGAATATACTAAAAGCTATAAAAGGAGACGACAAAAAGAGAACAAACCTTTCTCTATAAATTATGTCTATATTGTACCTATGTAGTACCTAAATAAGTATACCTTTAAAAAAAGATGAAATAATATTATACTTTAAATATACTTAGTTATGTTAATTTGTACTTAAAATGTACCAATATAGCACCTAGTTAAGTATAACTTAAAAAATATAAAAAAAATGCACTTAATATATAGTTAGTTAAGCTAAATTGTACTTAATTTATAATTAAATTGTACCTATATAGTACCTAGTCAAGTACCACATAAAAAATGCATTTAAAATATACTTCGTTAAGTTAGATTGTACTTAAATCATACCAAACATGTGTACTTTAACCATTTGAGCTAAGACAACATCGATATCAACTTTATTTAAACGTAAGATTGATTAAACATATCTACGAGATGTCTGTTTTATCAATTGGACAATGTTATGTGCACTAGATAGTGTTGTTAGTCAACCTAATTGATTCATTTTCTTGTTCTTATTATTTAGAAATTTTTCATAAATTTTTTACTTGTTTTTAAGCTCCTAACTATCTACAGTGCATATCGTCCAAAACCGATATCGAGACAAAAAATGACCTTCCAAAACATAGACTGCTACCACTACATTGACCACGGGTCCAAATGAGTACTTGATAATGGTTAGAAAATTACTTCCTAGATATTCACATGCATAAGTACATAAACTATTATATCCTTCCACTCTCACCATTAACAACACATGTTGAAATAGTGTTACTTTTTATAATATAAGCCACCTAATAGATGCATAACCCATTAACTCTATTGAGCACCGACCCTTATTGGTATGTGTGGCAGACACATTATATACACACATATATTTGATATCTATTATCTATTGACTATACAATTGCAAGCACAAGAAGACTATGTTTTGGTCATCCACTCAAAAAAAGTGGAATGGAGATTCATTTGACTGCTTTTCCCTCCCTAACTCTATGGTTGAGCTCTTTCTATCTATATTCTTACTACCATAATTATCTCCTCGCCATCATCTCTTATTTTCATACAATTTTTCATTTAGTTAGTGTCCTATTATAAGTCTTATTCAACAAGTTAATGTTGACAGTTAAACAAGCTATATTCTCATGCTTGTATATATATATATATATACACACACACACACACACACACTAGATGAATGGTAGGAATGTATCAAGTTCTCCTTTACAACTTCATCTTCTTCATGTTTCTGACTAAATCAAATGCTCATTGTAATAATGGAATAAAATTGTTATATATAATTGGTAAACGGGTACAAAGAAAGTAAATACCGGTCTGACAAAAAGGGAATACCAAAACTGGTGAACCAGTATAAACTGATTTTTTGCAACGGCACCAAACTGACTTAAATTTTTACCGAACCAGTCAGTTCTAGAGAAAAAACAGTTGTCCCAAACCAGATGAACACCCCTACTCAAGAGGAAGGACCATATTGGAATTTTGAAAACTTTTCGCCATTAAGAGTTGCTTATGAAAACATTAAAATGTTTAATGGCGATAGAAGATATTGGGAATAGTATTTTATTAATCATTAGGACGACGAATAAATAATTATTTTAATTATGTGATAACAAAGAATTAGTGGAAAGGTGTGCAACAATCCAGAATACATATTGATAAACCTCTTATTTGTTTATGGCCTTTTAAGGTAACAATAATCAAGTTATATTATTATTCAAAGTTTAAAATTTCTTTGAAACACGAGTTTATTGCAAATTGGGATGATATTATATATTATTCATGTGAAGCATCAAGAGAAGAAAACTCAATTCAAAAGGATTATAGGGACAAAGATTCACATGAATATATTGATTTTGTTGGAGCTGAAATTTTTTATTTGATTCCAAGTCCTTGGAGGAATCTCATCAACCTATTTAAAAACCAATAGAAGACCGAGTTGCAACATTCTCAAAGAATATATATGTCAAGCAAATGAAACATTTGGTATATTCAATATATCATTTTAGCTAGCATGGAAAATTTCATGATCAATATGTAAACTCGAGGTCAGGTTATCTTCGAGTGGGAGATGATGATGAAGGAACATATTTTGTTTTATTGTATTTAGGTAATGTTATTTAATTTTCTGATTTTTAGTGATTAGGATTTTCTAGGATTAATTTAGGCTTGATTTTAGGGTATAATAAAATAATTTAAGTCCTACTAATTTAGTATATCAATTAAACATATTTTGGTTGTGATTTTAGGGATTTTTAAATTACGCCTCTACTTTTTTAGTTGACTTTCATTCTTAATTGTAATCAACCCTTATTATAAAAGGGTATAAAATATCCATTGCGGCTGCGGTTTTGTGAAGCATCTTTTGACTAATAAAAATTATCTTTGATTTTCATTTCCATCCCTTTGAAGGAATTTAGAATTGTTTTCCTAGTGGATTCAAGAGCCCCTAGTGGATTCTCGAGTTTGTTTGACCTAATGAATTCTAGGTTTGTCAGCAGTAGAACGATATCTAACCCCGACGCTCCTGGTCAAAAAATAAGGTCTCAAAATTTCCAATTAAATAGTTTTTTTTTGTCAAGCTAATGACAACACCAAGTCGATTTTGGAGTAAATGTGCTGGAATACAATCCTAAACTAAACATTGAAGTTTTAAGGAAAAGTTAGAACTAAATTGAGTGATAGCAATAAGTATACGAGCTAACTTTCTAGTTGAGTACTTGAGCTTGAACAATATGTGGCTCCAAATAGATTTTATCAACCTAAGTACACTCTAATATTGTGTTAAAGCTTGAATTATTCTGAATTTTTTAGTAGAGTTAAAAAAACGCAATACGCTGTTACTAGAAAAGATTTCACTCAAATGAGAAGATCTCAATTAGAGTGAAAATTTTAATTGCACACTGATGATGATCAAAAGATTCAAACTGTAATTACAAGTGTATTGAAAAGCAATCAAGACTGTTTTCGGTTAAAAATTGAAGAATCAATCAAAGAACTTGTAAAAATATGACATGGTTTCGGGATTCCTAGAAATACCCCTAAAAATGTCAGACATTGTACTCTCTTATTTTTTAAAAATCTTTCACTATTTTTCATTGCTTTCTAGTTTCCAATTCTCACAACCATGTATTGCCCTTTAGAAATGGGTACTCCTGGAAAAATGAATAGTCCATGTAACATAGACGCTACGCGGAGATTTCTTACAATTTCGAATTCTAATTGCAAATTTGAGATGTGATTCACAAATTGACTGCTTAGACATCTACAATTGATAATTACAAGACACATATAAATTGGATGACAAACATAATTGTTATCAAAGTTGAAGCTCACAAATCACAGTTCGTGAGTTACATTGATGAATAAAGCAATACTGTAGTAGTTTATCAAAAAAAATCTTTTCCCATTCTTATGTCCTCGGTTTCTGGTTCAATAACAACTTCTCGATGAAAAAGAGCCGAGTGAACAACAATTAGGAGCAGAAGATGGGGTGGTGAACAAAAGAAATGCCTCCTCAAAGGTTCCTAGATCACCATATCAACCTCAAACAAGGAGCTCAACCCTTCTCCATCAGGCCCTATAAGTGTTCTTATGACCAAAAAATAAAATTGAGAAATTGGTTTTGGAGATGTTATAAGCAGGAATCATCAGATCTAGTAAGAGCTCTTTTGCTTCTCTTATACTCCTAGTAAAGAAAAAAGATGGATCAAGGTGGTTTTGTGTTGACTACAGGCATCTCAACTCTTTGACCATAAAGAACAAATATCTTATACCCTTAATAGACGAGTTATTAGATGAATTGGGTGGAAATAAAGTATACACTAAGTTGTACCTTAGAGCTGGTTACCACCAAGTTAGTATGGCACCTGAAGACAGAGAAAACAGCCTTCAGAATTCATCAAGGCCATTTTGAATTTACTGTCTAACCATTTGGGTTACAAATGCGCCTGGTACTTTTCAAAATTTGATGAACCATGTGTTCCAACCTTTTCTAAGGAATTTTGTGCTAGTGTTTTTTGATGACATCATGTTATACTCTAAAAGCTTGGAAGATCACTATCTCCACTTGAGGGCAGTTTTAAAGTCATGAAAGAGAATCAGTTGTATGCTAAATTTAGCAAGTGTGAAATTGCCAAGGAAAGAGTGGAATACCTAGGAATGTCATATCAGCAGAGGGAGTAGCCATGGATTCTTCAAAAGTGGATTGTGTTCTCAGCTGGCCCAGAACTACAACTTTGAAGGGCTTAAGAGGATTCCTTGGATTGACAGCCTATTATAAAAAAATTATCTAGAACTATGGCACCATGGCAAAACCCTTAACCACTTTACTGCAAAAAGACAACTATGGTTGGAAAGAAGAAGCAGAGAAGGCATTTGATCAATTAAAGAGAACCTTAACCACTACACCAGTTTTGGCATTACCAGACTTCAACAAACAATTTGAAATTGAAACATATGCTTCCTGGAGAGGCATTAGAGCTATACTAATGCAAGAAGGAAGGCCATTAGCTTATTTCAGTAAAGCTTTTGGGCCAAATGGACGAGGGTTCTCTACCTATGAGAAGGAACACATGGCAGTTGTAGAAGCAGTTAAGAGATGGTCTTCCTATTTGGGGCTCAAGCAGTTTTTGACAAGGATTGATCACCAGTCCCTCAAATATTTCTTATAACAAAAGGTAGTCTCATGCTTGCAGAAAAGGTGGTTGAGTAAGCTCCTTGGATATGACTACAACATTAGCTACAAAAGGGCAAAGACAAGAAAGCAACTGATAGCTTATCAAGAAAGATAAACACTGGAAAAGAGGTGACTAATCCTAATATCCATGAGGGCATGGATTTTAGAGGAGGAGGGAATTGTCAAGCATAACCCTAGTCATTTTCACTTAGGTCTTAATATCTAGAATATTCTCCAAGTAACAACCTCACATGCCCATGTGCCCATGTGCAGGTGGTGTAGGATAAGTAAAGTAGATGTAGGTTAAGCTTTATTTTCCTGCAAGTAACTTGGTATAAAAATGTAAGCGGTGAGTTATTTTCATTTCAAGCTTTATGAACGATTATATGAAATATCTGAGAGAGTCTCTTTGAACTCTTCTCCCTTATCTCTTCCTCACCTCCATTCTACCATATTTCTACCCTTTCTTTCTCCCCCAAACTCGCTTTCATCTCTTTCTCGCTTCTAAATTATCTATCTCTCACTATTAGGAACTCATCTAGTTCCTAACACCCTCTGCCCATCGACAAAACAGCATGAGAGGGCAAACTGAAAAAGTATTAACAGACCAGTTCCCCATCCTGAAAGTTTCAGCAGAACCACAGGTTTCCACATCCTACAGCCCCAACCAAGGATACAAAACAGCAACACCACCCTGGGCATTAAAGGCAATCCTGAATAACTCCATGAACATCTCACAAAGTGGCACCTCACAACACCACACAAAGTTGAATGTCCTATCTTAAACTTAGATTTCCCAACTTCATGCCAGGCCAAAATAATCTTCAAAACAAAAGAAAACAAAACAAAACAATACCTGCAAATCATTCAACCCCAAAATTTACTTTTTCTCACACGCTCAATTCTTGAAATAATAAACAATAAACAACAATGAGCAAGTGTACCTAGCTTCAAAATCTGCTCAACTCAACTCTTTTAGAAACCCACCGAATCATTTGCAAACAACATTTTATCGGGTCCGCTTGTTTCTCTCGATATTCCAAGTTTAAGAAAGTTAAATAGATTTAAGCCCAAAAGACAAAACCACCAGTGCCCTAGTCTGTTTACTACTTTACTCCACACCCCAAGTCCATCAGATACCAACCCCATGCATTTTATTGACCAAAAACACAAAAACAACACTAAACAAAACTACCCACGCTATAGATCTCCATTTTCACCAAATTATCCAATTTTTTAAAACAAACAAAGAAAATCATAAATATAACTCCAAATGGGTGGGATATATTTTTTGGCCATGTGATAATCTCTCGCAGAAAGAATAAGACTTCAAGAAAATAAAATTAGAGAAAGGAGTAGGTATTCAAGAAAAGTTACAACAACAAATAAAAATCATACTTTCATGCTATGTAAAAGGAGACATCAATAGATATGAGACAGAGTGCAAACGAGTGGTTGAGGGAGACGAGTAAAGTAGTAAAACCAAGACTAAAACTAGAAGATATATTATCAAAAATGTAAAAATCAATGGAAAATGAAGCAAAACACTAGAATCAATGCATTATAAGCAAGCCAAAGTTTTTACCTCCAATCAATAAAGAAAAGACATAATTGACAAGATACAATAAAGAAACTAAACTCAATCCTATGTTTTTGCCGCCACTAACTAAATAAAGAAACGCCACATAAATTACATGCATAGGATATTCAAGAAAAGCCACATAATTTATGAATAAGTTGCGTATAGTCCGACGCTGAAATCGAGTTACAATCCCAAAGAAAAACTATAAGATACAATATGAACCAGACCTTCGAACAAAGCAAACTAAAGCAGATGAAAGCGTGGAACCAAATCAGACCCCAATCATGGAGCCTCCACTACGCTACCAAAAAATCTCAAATAATACAATGATAACCGGTCCTCTTCTTAATAATTAATAGAACATTAATATAATATATCGCAAGCACTAATATATAAGTTAAGCACTAATATTTTAAATCTTGTTTACAATTGTTGTTGATAAATAATAATATTCAATAATTGCAATCAAAATGTGAGCACAAGTCTTTTAAGTTTTAAGACAAATAAAATGGGCCAAGAAAAATAGAAACAATTGCATCAATCGATGGATAAAAGTCTAACCTCTTTTCCATTGTGAAAAGTATTTATCTTTTGTACTACCCAACTAAATTATGAAATATGATATCAAAGGGAATTGTTAAATTCACTCCACTTTCATAGCAAGCACATTTAACATCTACTACAAATTGATAAAAAATACAAAAACATAAAACATCTCCTTATTAAATAATATATCACAAATCGATGCTAGAATGAAGTAATTGGAGATGACATCTTAAGTTTTGTTAGATATACCAATTTGTCACAAGGAACGAAGAATTACTATTTTGTTATAAAACATTTTATATGTGTTAAATAACGGAAAAAGGGTTAGGAAAATCAAGGGGAATGTAACCTTCATGAAGTGGGTAAATGCCCTTAACAAAAATAAGTTGGCATCAAACATTGCACTTTTAAATAGACAACTTGCCCTCTAACTAAGTTGTTTCCAGATTAGTGCAAGCATCTAAGTTTGAAATTGCTAATCTAATAATAATAGATAGGACTCCTAAAATTATCCGTTCTGAGACACAGGACGACTTTTGTAAAAAAAAATGTTATATACACTTTTACAAATAGCTTATAAAAAAGATCAATAGAGAAATAATCCACAAAATTGAGAAATACACATTTTTTATTAACTAATTTCAAGTAATACATTGAAAAGTAATTGGTACATTGTACTTACGCGAATCACGACAACATGTTGGGAAATCCAGTTCAACGCATCCACTAGTCTCCTAATCTCCCCTTTTTCTACCATTTCAACAACTCCCATCCAAACAACCTCGGAGTTGAGCAAAGCCACGAATTAGGAGAGTTTACGCTTCTCCCAGAAGAAACCGAGAAAGAAACCGCCAAAAAAAAAAAGCGCAGAACAGCCGGAAACGTTCATTACCGCACGGAACCATATAACCTGAGGGAGCCTGATAACCCTCCAAAAAATGGGGCTCCGACCCGACTGTACGAACTGTAAAATCACCAAACAGTAACTGTACGCACTGTACAGCAGCTCCAAACAGCAGGGGAGGCCTAACAGCAGGGAAAGAAGAGCGGCGCGTGAGGGCGCGTCCGACCTCCGATTTGGTCGATCACCTCCGACCAAATAGCCCCGATCGACTCTGACCAGCCTCACCTACATCACAATCGAGTACTCCAACAAAATCAGTAATAAAAGCATATAAATTGCACCACTGAAACCAAAGCCCCAAGTCAAGATGGAGAAGCCAAGTGAACTGTGGCTTCTTACTTGGTCCTGGGTGTCCGCATGTGGCTGTAGGCCTCATTTGTTTAGAACTAGTAGTTTTATATGGTTGAAGCCTTTGTGTCACTAAACAATGACAAGAAGAGTATTGTTTCTACTTGGTGATATATTTAAAGAGCAGTGTTTTTTAGTGCTGGAGTAATATATTACCAAGTGGGGTTGATGTTTGTTTTGACATTTTTAGGTTTGTCTTATATATATATAATTATATATATAAATATATATGTTAAGTTATTTTGTAAGTTGTGTGTTTGTAAGAGTCTTGAGTATCGGCAATATCATTCTACGAGATGAAATGAATTTTTATTCTACTAAAATGATTAATCATTCGAAATAATCATCAAATATATTATTTTTATTTCATTCATTCCTCTATTTTATTTTCTCAATCCAAACATAACATAAAAGGTGTCAACACACACACACTCTCTCTCTCTCTTTGTTTGCTCAGACACTCTCTCTCTCTCTCTATTTCACGAATTACGCGTATGATTTTTGGCAATAAAATATTAAAGATAATATAAGAGAAAAATAAATAAAAAGTTAGGATTTGAGGCTTAAAATTGAATAAGAATAAAGATAAATTATAAATGTTATAAAATATGGGAGGTGTCTTTGTGAAATCATGAAAGGAGTAGAGCGAGAAAACAGATGGAAAGTGATTTGGGTAAAAATTAAAAAGATAAACTGAGTGAAGTGGATAGTTATTTTAAGATTTATGGATAAGTTCATATTTTTTTCTCCCTTTACAAGGCGATTATGAAATTGGTGGTAAAATGAAAAAAAGAGTTTAAATTCAATGTTATGAATAATTCTAATAAAAGTTAATTTTTTGTTTTCAATACTAAATCTAGCCATACAATGTGGCATGAAAGATTGTGACATGTTAACTATAAGGAAATTAAAAGATTAATGAATTTGGGGACTAATTTCAAAATATAATATAACACACAAAAAGTTAAATGTAAAATATGCGTACAAAACAAAACAAAAAAAAATCTTATAGGTCCAAATTCCAGAGAAATTCAATTGTTTTAGAGCTTATACATAGTGATGTTTGTGATTCAAATATACCTCTAACTAGAGCCGGTAATAAGTATATTGTACCTTCATAAATGATTATTCTAAATATAATTATGATTATCTTATTAAAACAAAAGATGAGGTTTTTGATAAGTTCAAAATTTACAAAGCTGAGGTTGATAATCAATTAGAGAAAAGGAATAAGGTTCTTAGATCTGATAGGAGGTGGAGAATGCACGAAAAAGACTAAAAGAGTTTAATCAATATTGTTAGGATAATGGAATAATACATCAAATGACACCTCCACCATCAGATTCACCCCAATCAAATGGTGTAATGGAGAGAAAAAATAGAACTTTGATGGATATGGTCACCCAATGTTACTAAGGTCCTGAGCACTCTAGAATTTGTGGGAGGATACAATTTTAACTTTTTACTTTATTTTGAATTAAGTAACCGTGAAGGATAATGAAAAAACCTCTTTTGAGTTATGAAAAAGAGATCTCCTCACTAAATTGCTTAAAAATGTAGGAGTGTTTAGCAAAAAGAAGCCATGCCCGAACCAAAAAGAAAGAAAGTATGACTTAAAACTTAGACGTTATATTTATAGATATGCTCAAAATAGTAATGCAAATGGATTTTTGGTCAGAACCAAATTAGTGAAATTTATAATAAATACCATAATAGAAGCTAGAGATGCTACATTCTTCAAAATATTTTTCCTTTTAAGTCTAAAATTGTTACTCAACCCTCTAATGTTAGAATTCAAGATGGTGATCAAGGTTTTCGCAATCTTGATCGATCATCGAACTAAAAAGGTATCAGTGAATGGGTCACCGGTTCAACAAATAGTTGAACCATTATCGCCCAAAGGACGCTATTAATCTATAATAAATAATAAATAATTAAATTAAATTAATTATTATATATTATATATAATATTTAGTAAATATGTACAATTAATCAATTTATTTATAAAAAAAACTAAACCTATTTGTACAATGTTTACTTTATGCCATTCAAATAAATATTAAATCTATACGAAAAGAAAGATATTAAATCATGATCATAACTCAAAACTCAATAGTGGTAAAATCAAACACAAATGAACATAAACATCTCTAGGATACATTCAAATTCAAAATTCAACCACAAGTTCAAGTGTTTGATTAAATGTGAATGCAAACATATCTAAATACCAAACAAAGTCTCAACTAAATTACTAAAATAAAATCTATGACTTTAATTCACAAAAAACATAAATCATTCTAAGGTTGAGAAGGTGATGCTTCTTGCCAATTCCCATCAAAGCTTTCATCTATTAACCCACGAGTACCAATTCCACTTGTTACTCCAACTCCACAAAGTTCTTCAATTCTTCAATGTACTCTAAGTTCTTCAAATGTAAACGAAGTTAACGATAAATTTGTGAATGACGAAAAAGTCGCCTTCACAATGTTTTCTTCTTCATTCACTTCTACATAAAACAAACAAGAAAATTTAGTATTGTATAACATCGGTCAAAAAATCATGCCCAAGTCAGTAGTGACGCGCATTGAGATAAAATATTGTATAACATTTTAATATATGCATACCAAAGGCAATCTAGGCATGCTTTTTCTAAGCAACACAACTTTTGGTTAAATTTCATATGCATGTATCACACTTGTTTTAAAAGGTAGAGATTACTACACTTTATATATGTAAATCTATGTAATGTGGGCATGTTTTTTCTGGGAACACAACTAAATTTCATATGTACGTATAGATTACGCCATAAATGCTTTACATAAAAGAGCTAAATTGTTGATGCAACTATGTGTGTGTTTCAAAGATCCAATATAACTATGTGAAATGCATTCAAACAGTTTAAATCATGGATTAAATCACACCTTATTGCTTTTGCATATATAAAGATGTAAAAATCTTGAAGATTTTTAGGTAATGGAATCCATAAATATGGCTGCAGAAATATTCCAGCTTATACAAATATTAATCTAATATTGATAATTTAAATATTTCTCACCTTCACATAGGACGGAGTATCGTGCACCAATAAAATTGTTTTTGACAACCAACATAAAAATGAGGCATTGCTCCTTCAGAATGCCTAGTGAAAAAGATTATTCCAGCTCTCTCATTTGTAGTTCCAACCGGCTGCAGAAATGTGTAAATCATTTGCAGTTTACATCGAGCTATCATTTATTTGCAGTGTTGCCTCACGGAAATAATATCCAGTCTAATTCTTCAAAATATTTTCTAGTAGGTGTGTTCTTCACTATATTTGATATTTTATGTTACTGCTTACATATCCTACAAAAAAACACATCATGGTTAAACAGTAAACAAAAATCACAGCAAAGAGTAATGAAGCATCACAAACACGCCTTGCCAACAAAAAAGACATACAAGTTGAACAAACACAAAAACGTAGTATCATAGAGGCAGAGTGATATCTCAACTTACCAAATATATGTGATTTCAAGGGTAATCGAATCAAGATCCTTCACTTTCAACTCTCTAAGTTGCTTGCTTTTACTTGTTTTTCGTATCTTTGTAAAACCACTGCTACTTTCTCCTCTTGAACGATCAATTCCTTTCTGCACCTTTCCACCACTACTTTCTCCGCTGAAAAGATCAATCCCTTTCTTCACCTTTTCATGATAAACGGACGGTGGTGCAAGCCTCAACTGAGGAGGATTTTCCACATGATTATGTTCTTTCTGAAGATTAGTTCAGATTTCAAATTGCTGCACCCAAGTTGCAATCCAATTAGTATCAAGATAAATGAGTACAATGGGTTAACACTTGTATCTAGACTAACCCTTGAAATTGGATGATAACCATAGGAACCCTCAAATATATCACTTTCATGCTGGTGCAGACCAATTGTCCCTTGAGCTGTCTAGTTTCTTGACAAATACTTGCTCACTAATCCATCCTCCGCAAGGGCAGACTTACTTTTCGAACTCAAAGCCAGCCTTTTTCTATGGTGTACAAATGGGGCATCCCACTGAAGAATCTCTTTGTGATGCCTCTTTTTCTTGAAGTTCACACTGCAGATGGGTTGTATGTCCACAGCTGAATATTTGAATCCTAGACCTTGTGGAATTTTTGGTAAGAGGGCAATTACATATGCAACATAAAAGACTCCTAGGTATGTACCCATGAGAAGCGCCCTTTTTTAGTAGGCTCGTGGTATAAAAAGTATCATCCTCAATCAGTGACTTGGCAGTGTCCTGGCATTACAAGCAACTAGTCAATATGGAAACTTTTCATTCGATTCATGCAACAACAATATGATAAATTTCACAAAACATTTTACTTGTATGTAGCCAATCAAAAGTGGAAATTTTGTTTCGGATGAAAATCAATATCCACAAGTTAAGTCAGAATGTACAGTATTAATGTTTGTGAGTTTGGGTAGAAAATAAAACAAGAGTTAAAATTACTAGAGAAGAGTAATGGAGGAGTGATAACAAGTTTCCTTGTGTGTGTGAGTTAATGAGAGGAAGTGGACATCAAGGACTTAAAATTTTAAGGTTTGTTATTTTGAGGGGTAGAATGAAAACAATAAGAACAATAAGAGGGAAAATAACTTTCCAACCAAATCTTCCCATTCTTGGGGGAAAAGTTGTGGGTAGAAAGTTGGGTTTACTTTCCACCCATTTCCCTCATCTTCCTCCCTTAAAAAAACACGCACACGACACTTGGGAAGGAAAACATTTAAAATCCTCCATTTTCCTCTTCTTTCTTTTTTCCAACCTTTTAAACTTATGAACACAATACAAGTCAAATAAACAATAATGAGTCTATTAAAATTGATAAATAATAAAATAAACAAGGTATATGACTTCTCAAAGACTATATTACCGATAATTGCCTTTTTCCACTATTTCAGATTGCATAATTTCCGTTAATTTTTATTTAGTTATTTATATATTTTATATGACTTCATTTGAAAAGATATTGTACAAGTAAATAGTACTAAAAACAAAACCAAATGTCAGTCTGCCACCTCCATTTTGCGTTTTTGGTGTGAAATGACAAGGCTGAGACAAAAGAATATCCAAAGGAAAGACTAGAGATATTTAACCAACAATTTCTGGTTTCAAGAATGTGAAGAACACTTGACCACCAGCAACTCCACATAGAAAACTTAGCTCGAGTTTATACTAAATTATTTCCAAATTTCTCCTTTCATGGAAAACAATGCATCCAAAAGCTAGATCACATAGATGTACAACAATCTCAAGTTGATAACAAAGAGAACCTTTCAAAAAATTATCTCAATGATAGTAAATATATATAAGTAATTAACAAAAGAAACGTGTATCACGAGTTTCTCGTCCTTCAGTGTTTATAAAACAAGTAAATTATAAGAAAAACAATGATAGGAAGAGAAAACATACCAAAATTCTTCTTTCAAAATCATGTTCCAAGCATTCCCAATATGGTAATTTAAAATCACCAAATTCCTGGTTACCATTATCAGAAAAGAGTTTCAGCATGATGGTTGGAAGGCAAACATATCCGATCATTCCCTCAACAATCTCTTTAATGAACACATAAAATAATTTCCTCAAAATATGAGCGCTTCTTTTTTGGGGACCTCGACACCTTCCACCTAATTTTGTATGCCGCTTCATTCTCCTCTCTCGTCCTAATGATACAAATAGAAGTCTCAAGTTCTTTTCACCTTCGTAATCCATTCGACCATTATATGAATCCATTAATGGCTCACAAAACTCAGATTAAACAATAACAATTATTAGAAATGGGTAAACACGCCAAGTATCAAGGAAATAATGTATGCAGAAATGCATGTGCAAGTCATCACAAGATATAAGAATATCATTTGGAAACAAAGGAGAAGGAAAATGAATTCTTGGCAACATAAGAATGTAGTAAACAGAATCAAGTAGCAACGCCCGGGAGAAGATGCAGATTGGTTAAATTTATCTACAAATGTGTCTTCGTGGTTTACATTTTGAACTTTGGAAATAGGAAATTATCCTATGGACTCATGGAGATATTGTGCTATAACTATAATAATTTGAATCACAAATATAAATAGTGTATAATTTCCCGAACTACTCGTAACAATGATTATTGCAAAAGGATGGTAATACATATATTCTATTTACATTTTCGACTTAAAGTCACTTGTTGATTGTCTTTTCATTCTTAACTTTCATCCATTATCCTATGGACTCACCTGAGATATTGTGCTTTAATAATTTGAATATAATTTCCTCGGAAACTACTCGTAACAATGATTCTTGCAAAACGTCAGTGATACATATATTCTATATACATTTTCGACTTAAAGTCACTATCGATTGTCTTTTTCATCCTTAACTTTAATCCATCGACTAAAAGAAAATAGAATAACTTCTAAAAAAATTTGTCAAACAAGTCCTACCCGCTTCAACTTTTTTTCTTTTGTCCAAGTCATATTTCCACCGCAAATTGGCAACTCCTTCTTCTCATTACACCTGTATGAGAAAATTATATTCGCCATTCTTTACAAGAGGAAGAACAAAGGGAGATAAAATGAATAAAAGCACAAAGTTGGTCGTTGTTTAATTATCTCTACCAAAATGGTGTCATGAAGATAAGAGATGCATGATAATTATGAAACAAAGATGACTTGGTGCAAATCCAAGTTTAAAACTGCATCAAGGTACAAAATCAATAAGAAACATGCAAACAATTAGAATGCAGAAATAGTAATTGAGATTGTGAATAATTTGTGAAATATATGATAGAAAGTATACCAAAAGCCAAAATATGACAGCAAGATTGCCGAGTGAGATCGAATGATGTTCGCTTCTTGAAAGAAGTCTATGAAACTAGGAAGCAATACAAATGTATCCATTGTTGTATCCAGAAATGTACAGCTATGAAAACAGCCGCACCCTTCAATAAATTTGTTAAAAGGTATCCGGATAAACGAAGAAAAACTCAAGAGTTGTATAAGTGATACCTCCCCAAGATCAAGTATAAGATGTACTCATTTTACAACCGCCAAGAATAGATCAGCTTTAGATTCCAAATTTTCTTAAATGTGCTATCCGATGTCATCCAAATCGGATGGAAGTGTATATGCCACAATTAAAATAATGTAAATTCTTCCATGAAAAGTCGGCAGATAAGAAGTCTACCAAAATTAATTAACCGAGTGGTGTCAGCATTACTAACCATGTATTTCAATTTGAAACTGCTAATAGCCATTGGACACATTCACAAGGCAACCTTTTAAGTAGACCAAGTTGGATCATTTCACTAAGCATATGGTACCTAAAACTATTACTAAAGTTCCAAGAAAAGAATTATAATTCAAATACAAACAATCCGATATAGTAAGGTTTGAAGACAGAGTCATTATGTAGAAGTACATGTCACAGTTTAAAAAGCAGCTAGTTCTAGTGACCATATAAAAAAGAATATTACTTTGAATGCATTGCTGATATTAATTTTAATTATGTGAAGATCAGAGTATGGGTCTCTATAAGCAATTCATTATTAGAATGCTTGTAATGTGACTAATTTATAAATACAGGAAGTTACAGAAAACAAATATTAAAACGGAAATATAAATCCACTAAACCAAATGGTGAAAGTGTCTCTTGTTTATGACTAAAGTTCAACTTGTCCATTAAACTATCACACTAAAGAAAGTGAAAATTACAGCGAGAAAGGAGGAAGAATTTGTAGTTGTGTGCCCCAACACGCTTACTCTTGCTAACTAACCGATATACATGAACAATGTTAGAAAAGGAAGTAAATATTATAAAGTAATCGACTTCAATACTCTTATGCTACGTTGGTATTGGAGGAATGGAATTAAGTGAGTGGAATGATTCATTCCACCATTCCATACCCTCACCCAAGTAATAAAATTCACAAATTTGGTAGGAATGAGAATAATTTATTCCATTCCAATGGAACAACCAACCACAAAATTTTCATTCCATGGGAATAAGTCATTCCATTTCCACCTTCAATCCAAACATAAAGATTACTCGCTTGAAATGATCTACAAACGAAATATAACTCCTACTCCAATAAACCTAACTAGCTTCAATTTGTTGGTACGCATCTAATTAATCATAGGATCCAATACCTAATGTAATAGATAATCGGTTCTAATAAAGACGTGAAATGCTTTATAAATTGTAGTATACTAGACAAAATCATTGAAACAAGATTGAAGTCGTTATAAGACTACCAACAAAAAATGACAACAGTAGTATACTAAACAATATCATCTCAACCGGATGTCAATCACTATTAAGAGGAAACCAAAACTAGGCAGTAGGCAAATTGATGTAATCGAAACATTACTTCAAAGTAAGACAAAGATCTACCCCTACCGACTAATAATGCCCACAACACCATAATTATGCTTTACACAATCAACTACTCAACTTGATGATATATATTATATATATATTTATTATATATATATATATATATTTTTCCTTTTCATCAATTCATCACAATGTTTTAGGGATACAATGTTTTAACTTTATATTTCCTCCGTAAACAACCTACAAAAATTAAATATTAAGGACCCAAATAAATAGTCAAGATCATACAAATTGCAAAAAGTCAAGGTGAGGATTAGAGATGAAGAAAAGGGAAAAGGAAAAGGAAAAGGAACCAAATGGTCGAGGGATCACATGGGCATGGATCGACGAAGGATGAATGAATGTAGAAATTTGCAGAAGGGATAATTTGCGTCACTCTTATTAATAGCATTCAACTAATCGAGAAACCATATATATGCTTCAGATTTGCACCAATTCTAGATTGTTGAAGAATGAAGACAATACTAGAATACTTGGGCAAGAAAAAATACTCAGATCGCTATTTGAAGATTCAACGCTTTTCTCTCTGCTTCCTCGCCTCTTCTTGAACTTCCTTACGATAGCCTCTTCCAATTGTTTTTGTCTTGCACCCATCATAGCTTGAAATCGGGGGTCTCCATCGAAAAGGATGAGAGATCGCATATCGTGTGATGTAGTGAGGTAGTCAAGTCGAGATGCAAAGGCAATCACTTTTATATTTTTCCCAGCAGTTTGAATATACAATATGTTATGTCTAATAAAAGGTATCAATGAGCCAAATTTAGAACATAATATAATTCTCTTTGATCATTCAAGAAACCACAAGAACCACAATCTGAGCTTCAACCTGCTTGTGGGAAAATTTGATGACGAATCTCAAAAAACAGATTGAAAACTACTAATGTTGTCTCCGGTTTAAAGATTGAACAACTCGAGAGTAAATTCAAGATAAGACGAGCATGTTGTTCTATTCAAGAAGATATTTTCAAACATCTCTTCCATCCAAAGTTATGCTTGGTGTCATGCCAAGTATATATTCCTGAATAATTTTTCTTGTTTTAATCTTCTACAACTCGATCCATTTTATTTAAGTTCTTGTCTTATCACCACTTTCTCCAATTTCTACCAAAATGGTGATTAATTTTTACAATTTGTAGGTCAGATTTTAGTAGACCAGTCATGAATTATTGCTGACCATAGAATCTTATACTTTTTAATTTTACTTGAAGCCTATAAGTAAGAAAGAGGACACTACTACTAATCAAAATAAAAGGTAAAAAGAATACTAATCTACTTGGGATTTTCCTGTAACTGATAAGGTCTGGTGAGGTCAAACTCATAACCATAATTTACCTTTTTTTATATATATATAAAAAAAGACTAGTTCTCATGATTAATGCGCTACAAATTTGACAATCTTGATTTATTGATGTTTATCTACCTTTGTTAGCCCCTGAATATCGACAGCAAAGCTTGCAGCGCCCGGTCTTTTGCAAGTTTGCAGCAACTTTCTCCAGATGAAGGCTTTGAGGTCCCCCAAGTCACCTCTGCTGCTAGAACTGTGTTGGCTTTGATTCTGATCATTACTTTGTATTATTCCTTCACATCACTCCTCTATTAGTTGTTTGAGATAATAATAATTGGAATTGTACCTGCAAATTGGTTTCTTCAATTACGGAGGAAATTATCCCAAAAAAAACATTATCTTTCACGACTGAACCTTTTCCATTTTCTGAGTACTGGGAATGCACTATAACAACAAAGTGAAGTGTAAGAAAAAAGGTTAAACCTTTATAGTTGCTGTGTATGCAACAACATCAGGTTCAATACCAGCCTCACGCATGGAATTCAAAATCTGCACTAGAAGAAGAATGGTTATTAGAAGATCTATATTGCAATGGCAGTGTTCGCCTATTTTGAAAACAACTTGTACGCTAGAATCATGTGTTCATGAATGAAAACTTTTTTAACAACCAACTTGGCGCCAACCGCTTCCTTCCAGATGTCCACATCTTTTTCAAAGGAGGAAAATAATGCAACTCTAAGATCTAAATTCAAAAGGCATAGTTACCGCAATACTTGAAAGGTAAAATCTGGGTTTTCAAATTTCTCTTGACAATAGATTAACAATCACCAAATGCCAAAAACATATACCTGCATAGCATCCTTGATCCTCCAAAAATGTCAATCAAAATTGACCATCTTATATGATTAGGACAGAGACCTAATGTTTTGATCTCCTGCATTAAAGCTTTTGCACGGTGGTAATCAGTACCACAGGCCTTCATCAGAATATTGTATGTTGCAGTAGTGGGTGTAAAAGGAACGCTTTTAGTAAAATGTGCACGATCAGAATCAGATCCACTGCCAGGCACATTAGTTGTATAACTTTTATGTGAATGGTCTCCACCTATATTTATCTTTTCCTGATAATCTTTTCTATAAAATTTCTAAGATTAACTTGCTTTCCAGATATGGAATAAACGGATGGCCCAGTCGCATTGGCAAACCTCAACGATGCATGAAGAACAATGTTGCAACATCGTGTATTTGGTTTGCAACCAGCCAGAAGCATCTCTTCAAATAATAGGATTGCCTGCTCAACAAGACCTGCACTGGCACATGCATTTATCAATGATGACCACATAACTGTGTTGGGAGCAACACCAGCTGCAAGCATATCTTCTTTAATTTCCAGTGCCATTTGCCACATCTTTGCATCAGCAAAGACCTGTCATTTGATGCAAAATATAAAGATACAAGATAAGAAATTTTTCATAGAATGGCTGTATAATGTACAGGAGAAGTGTAAAAAGTATGCAAAAGCAGCAAGAATGTAAGATATTAGACACATAATGTCCATTTTAAGACTGAAGTATATTAACTATAGATAGATAATACCTTAATTATTGTGTTGTATGTGAAAACATCTAGTTTCAATACTCCTGTTGATTTCAAATGTTGTACCTCCCTATAAATTTCCTGGGCCAAATCAACTCTTGAAGCACGACAACAAGATTTCAAAATAATGTTGTAAGATGTCATATCAGCAGCAACACCTATATTCTGGACATATAATATGAAGCAGATAAAAGAAACTTTCTTGTTGATAAGAATAAATTATTAAACTTCCACAGTATGTTCAACTAGCTTTTAGCATAGAAGAAACATGAGACCATCTCCTACTACAATAGAGTACAAACCTAAGTTGTTTAGTATGTGTTCAGTTGTGTGCCACCTTAAGGGAAGCGCTTATAATGAGTTTTAGATTCCTAACCAGTGTATTCCTCCAGACACTATTGATTAGTGAGACCAATGGACCAATACTGGACAAAATGTACCTTTTGTTGGAGAACACTTTTCACATCAATAGCAAAATTATCATTCAAATATTAATGAGAAGAAAATATAATAAATTTATTTTACAAATTCAAAAGGCAACACACATTTTAGGGGGAAATATATGCTAAATCAAGTAAATAAAGAATATGGTTCATCTTAAATTATTCAAAAGCATAAGGTATTAAAGGAAGAAAGACGATCAGGGTGAAAAGAGAGATGATAGTCCCCACTCTCTAACAGAGGATCCAGTAGGATCTCGAGCATCATTTGTCAATTATGAAAGAAAGATGACGTAAATAGAAACATAAAAACAACCAGCTTTAGAAGAAACTGTCCTAGTCTCATCAAGGAGCACATAGTGAACTATGTATATTTATGCATGCTAGAGTAGATTTGCTTATTTGTGTGTCACAAACATACAAGAGAGAAAAAGAGCATTACTTGCATATGTTTGTAGATCTGCAACGTGTAGCTCAAGTCACGAGCATTAACATTCATCAGACTGTTGAAAACATAAAGATTTGGGGTAATCTTTTGAGTTCATAAATCCTGCAGCAAATAAACATGAAACAGCAGCATAAGAACATCCAGAAATAACCCGGTATTACTACAAGTCTGTTTTTCAAGAATCAAATTGTAGTTGTGATAGAGAACCAAAACTAGATTAACAAACTTTTGCCTGACATTCTGACAACCATGTAGCCACATAATTGATATTGTCTACAAGTTAAAAAATTGGTAAAGCATGAAAATCAATTTTAAAGCTAGTAATCGAATATCGATACAGATAATATTACTCCTTCTTTGGAAGCCAATATAAACTTGTTTTTAACCCAACTCTTAAATTTTAATAGCCCATTGCACTTGCAAAAAGGATGCACACTTTAAGTACCATACACAAAATCTTCCTAATTCATCCGTAAGTAAATGTGAGTGCTAGCATCAAATGGTCATTTAAGTATGGCAGGCCATCACTATCAAACTTTATCAAAGATATCAATGGTTGATATGAGAATGTTATGGATCATCTAGTCTAGCAATTATTCCTCAGAAGAATATGCTTCTACATGATGATGGACCCCAAATAAGTTTTACTGTTAATCTTAATACTCATACAAAAGATAATCCAGTACTTAGAGAACAATGCCAAATGACTAGATATTAAATTGAAAGGAACAACTCAGATACATGCCTGGACACACACGTGTTATCTATTAGAGATACTAAGCATGTAAGAGATAAACAACTAAGTGTGTGAAGCTTGTGAATTAGTGTTGGCAAGTAACTCATAAATGGACCTCGATCTCAAGAAGTCAGTACAAAGACCACATGCATCTATTATTTTGCAGTAGATGTACATATTAGGACTACCCATATCTTGCTTGGATGCTTCAAAGATATTCAGAGCAGACACCAAGTCACCGTTCTTCCCAAATTGAAGAATTATGTTGCAGAATAATACTAATATTTGAAAATAACGAGCATACCTGTAGAATGTGATAGATAAGGTACAAGTAGTGGCAAAACACGATGAAACACGAGCTTAGCACTCCCACCTGAACTGATTTACCACTGGCAAATATGCCTTGCAACACGTCCCAATCCTTGAAAGGTAAACCCCTTTGCCTTCTCAACCAAATCCTCCTCATGATAAGTAATTCCCTAAAATCGCGCAGCAACTTCTGTATAAATTTCCCACATTCACGATTACTAACCTCTTCTTCAAACTCAGAAGTTTCTCAGTGTAAGGGGATGGAGTCATCAAAGCAGTGGACTTTGAAGAAGAATTCACCGCTTGAATTATTACAAAACGCCTAATTCCAGTAACAAATTCTGTCATATTATACTGCATTGCCAAACTATCAATCTGATCAGACACAGTATCATAAAATTCTGTAGTGTAAATCCTGAAAATAGCCTACTCCATGTTCAGCTTTCTGGTTCACATCCAATTTGTTCAGCTTTTCTGAAAATAAGCCATTTGAACTGGCGTTGAGAATAAAAATTCAAATTGAACGCCATTTTAAGTGGCGTTGGAATGATGTGAATGATTTCGGTGTCTAATTTTGTTCTTAATCAGATTTTTTTGTTTATCCGACTTTTTTTTGAAAAAATAAAACAAATTTCTTTTTTAAAGAATATTTTAAAATTTTGATAATTTATTTTTGTATAAAGCAAATTTGAAAATAAAATTTAACGCCATTTGAAATGGCGCTGGAACTTTTTTTTTTTATAATGCAAATGTGGAATGGAATAGATGCACACAAGCAAATGTGAATAGAGCTTGAACACCATTTCAAATGGCGCTGAAACATTTTTTTTTTTTTTTCTCAATAAAGCAAATGGCAGCTTTTTTGATGCAGGAAATGTGGAATAGAGCTTGAATGCCTTCCAAGTAAAAGTAGCTTAAAATCAAGCTGATTTTGTGGCAATGACCGTGATAACATCCTTGTTTTGGATAGAACTTTAGCCTTCCAAGTAAAAGTAGCCAAAGTATTGGGAACAGGTCTTGTGCGCCGAAAGTTAGAAAAGTATACTAATAAATTTATTTAAACCAATAGATATTTTAATGTATTTCTTAACTGGTATGCATAAGCACAAGTGCACTTGTATTGATTTACTAAATGTGGTTTAGATCTGAATTACAATGGTTGCCTTTTGACCGCCTCTTTTGAATACTCCGGCAGTATGATGAAGACAAAACTCACATAAGAGATGCTATTAAGTCGGGAAAGGCAAGACTACATACACTAATCTTTATTTGTGTATCTCATTACATACTTCATTCGGATTATATAATTTAAGTTTGTTTTTTTTGTATCTTTTTTAGATCATCATTGCATCAACATGGACGTTTGAAGACTTTAGGGCTGCTATCCCTGAGAGCATTGGTTCCCCACCGGTATCAGATATTAATTTACAGGTTTAACTTCTGCTGTTTGATATCTTTACTCTTTTCTTTGTTTCCAGATGTTGACCTTGATACGCAACGTCAAATTTTCATTTTTTATATTAAACATTTTTTTTGTTTCTTGAAGGTACACATACTTGGTAGTTTTTTGATACTTGAATGTTGAACCTATGACTAGCTAGACCGATCATAGTTATTTAGAATTGTGATTTCATTAGAAATCTTTTGGTAGTACTCTATAGATTTTTTTTTTTAATAGAAAACAATAAACCCAATTTTTGTTCTTCCTAGTAATTTGTAAGTGATTGTTGAGTCGCTGACATTTATAGTTATGCGCTCCATAGTTTAGCATATTAAGTGACTCCCGATTTTATATGGTGGCCTGAATTTGTCTATATGGGTCACTCATGGTATCTTTTCACGCTATTGATGGCTTTAAGTTAAAATTTTGGTAAACCATATCGTAGACCTGTCCCATGATCTATCGTGATGAAGATGGAACACGAAAGTCAAATGTTTATGTAGATGAGTACAAGTTTATTGCTAGATGAGTACAAGTTTATTGCAATACATAGCTATTGTTTGTCGCCATGAACCGCTGTTGATTTTTCTGGCGAGTTTTACTTCCCAAATTTAGATGGGGTATCTAGCCAATTTTTTAATTCCAGTCCAGTGTACATTGTTTGGTATGGGCTGTTTGAGTTTTCTTGCCATGTTATATAGTTTTTTAGACATGTCTCATCATATATCTGAAGAGTGGTTTCACAATGTAACAGGAATGGCCCAAGAAGAATATCCTCCATATGCCAACGGACCTGGATATATAATTTCCAGTGATATCGCCAAATATATCGCCTCTCAGCGTTTAAAAGAAGCCTAAGGGTTTGTAAACCAGAAAGCTAATAATCTTTTACATCTATTATCAATGATGATTAAAGTTCTATTACTGAAGCAAATAGTTCTATGCTTCTCTCTTTGGCAGCTCTTCAAGATGGAGGATGTGAGCATGGGAATGTGGGTTCAACAGTTCAACATCTCCACACCTGTCCAATACTCCCATAGCTGGAAATTTTGCCAGTATGGGTGCCTGGAGAATTATTTCACCGCCATTACTAATCTCCTAGGCAAATGATGTCTTTGGGACAAACTGGCAAGGGGTCAAGCTCGCTGCTTGCAACTTTTAAAAGAGAAAGCGATTCTCAACTACAGGATTGAAATTATTTTGCAGCCATTTCGCTTATTGCAAGAAATTCTTTCACCTCGTTGTCAAATCTTTCACATTTTATAGACGAATGGAGATTGCTGCTTCAGAGTTTTTTTTTTGAAATTTTTATTATAAATGATTTAGAGTATTCTGTGATTATTTTCACTCAGATTCGACGGGGGGATTGCCCAAAGGACGGATGTCAGCTAGAGCGAAGAAGCTAGTTGTATAGAATTTGTGCCATTTTTGTACTATTGTTACTATTTCCACAAATTCTTTTTGTAATATTACATATTAATATATTCAATTTAATATAATATTTGGGATGCTTAATATTCGAGATGCTTAATATTACAGATCTGAAGCATTGGGATATTCGAGATATGCTTAATATTCTAGATCAGTCATTTATTCGCATAATATTTGGGCATACCATATTACAGATCAGTCAGTCATTCATTCGCATAATATTTGGGCATACCATATTACAGATCAGTTTTGAATAATATTTAAGGGTCCGCTAGTTCAACTAGCGGATTGATGGACTGAAACAAAGCCAAGGCGCGTTAAGCAGCAGGAGGGTCAAATCTGTCCGGAAATTATGATTTATACGTCCGCTAGTTCAACTAGCGGACGACGTATTACCAATTTTAATCCCAGCCCTTAAATTATATAATGTGTGGTGGAGATGTTATTTGCCCAATTTTCATCCATAGCAAATACATGCTCTGGATCATTCCCCTATATATATATATATATATATATATATATATATATATATATGATGGTAGTGCTCGCACATCTTATGAATAAAAACTACTCCTCCATCCCAAATTATTTCCAACTCTTGTTTTAGAGGGCATGTCATAGATTTCAAGACTTGTAAAAAGTATATCAAATATATTGATTATATTATTTAAATATATATATATATATATATATGTAATTATGGAGCCTTCTTAAAATCAATGTTGCATAAGAGCAACAAAATGTGGAACAAAGGGAGTATATGATAGCCAAGTACCATGCTATAACAAATGATTAATATCTAGGATTCAAGTACCTTAGAGTAACTCCTATACTTTGACAAGGAGAATTTCCATGGCCCAAGGAACCTAGATTCATTAGTAATGTGAAAATTCTACAGATTAGTTGACAAATCAATACAATTGGACAAGGGCAATTAATGGATAAAATAATAAGGAGCAATGACACAAACATGATTTACCTTTTCAAATAAGCATTTGGGCTCGTGTAATTAAATTAAACTACTGAATATTTAGCCATGCATTAGTTTAAGCATCACCACATAATTTTTACAACAATTTACAATAATGAACAATGATCTTCCATAGAATTTCAGAATAATTTAGTTTCTAATTAATTATATTTCTTGTTACTAGTTTTGAATCTTTGGATTATCATACAATTTAGTGGATGATACCTCCAAGAAATACATTATCGTGACTTGTATTTTGCAATATCCTCATAATTCTAAGCCCTCAAGTGCTACTCGAACCTCTAAGATGAAAGTGAAAAGGAATGCAAACAGATGAACCTCAGAGATGCATAATTCTACTTGGACGCACATAATGTCGTAGATAAAGGATCATATTATCACTCGTAAGGCTTGCAAGTCAATCTGCCTCGCCGGTATCCCATAAAAAATTATACCGTAAACGGATTTCTTTAAAACAAAAAATGGGTTTAAATTTTGTGTTAATTGATACTCAATTTGCTTCATCGAGGAAGTCCATTTCAACTTAAGAGTCTACTAAAGTTCAATTACTTTAATATCAAGTAGTATTGTTGCTACTGATTGATTTGTTGAACTCAAAATCACAATTGTTCAAAGGACATTAACTTTCACTCTAAAAGGAAGGGCAAGATGCTAGTTCACATGGTTCAAAGAGAAGACTAAGTCATGCCGAAAGTTAAAAGTCCATACTAAATGAAGAAGATAATGTCCAATGGAGGAGGAGGAACAATTTGATCAAGAAAATGAGAGAAGGAACTTCGAGCATCACAAGCTTGTGGTTTCCATTCACCGAAGGTGTTAATGCTAGCAGAATCGATCGAGGATTGTAAAGAAACAAATTGTGAAAGAGCTTCCATATATGATGAGTATGTGAAGAATCATTCACTGAAGGTGATAATGCTAGCAACCGGATCAAGGAGTGTGAAGAAAAAAATAGTGAAAGAGCTCCTATATGTCAAAAGAAAGAGCATACCATAACCTAATGTCAAAGAAACCACGCTTTGCAACATTTGCAAACAATGATGAACAACACTTCATTATTGTACTCATATATATGAGAAACCAAAAGTTGCAATAACATCGAGTAATTAATAATTTCAAGAAATATGATTACTCATATCGATGATCTAAAGATATTCAAGATAAGTTAAATAAATCAAAATCTTCACAATTAAGCATGTATGATGAAATTACGTATGAATCACACACCGACACCCCGCCGTAGACACTCAAATTCAATCTCGCTTGTAGAAGATAACAACCTTTTTGAAGATCATTCTTGATTCCCGAAAGGAACAAGCATTTCTTCCATGATAACTCAAAAGTTATACAATTTCAATTTTTTAATTCTTTTACTTTTTTCCTTTTAACTCGACAAAGTACTAATCGGTATGAGATGGACTACAAATGACACACTCAAACTTCAAACTAAGGGTCTATTAAGATAACTATATGTTCATAATCAAACTAGAAGAAAGAATGGGGCTATGGGCACAATGACAAAGATTGTATGATCATTACTTAATGTATAAATGGCCCTTTGTGAGGTCCATGAATTAGAATATACAAGAATCGTAATAAAATTTTGGTATAACATACAAAGAATTATTTTAGTGAAGTTATAAAGAAGAATAAAAGAATAGTTAGTAATGAATGTGAATCGATAAAGATAGGAATCTCAATCCCGCTTACTGGATTCCAAAACCGAGGAAAAATCAAGGATACTAGTGAAATAGATTCAGCAAAAAAGACTAACGTAAACAACAAAACCATCTCCAAAGAACTAAGATATAAACTAGCGGTCGACTTCAAAGAAAGTTCAGATCCATCAAATCGAAAGCAGAATATGAATTTTGAAACTTAGGGGATTTTTTGCTTTTATAAAACATATTTGGAAAGAAACTGAAATTGGGTGATAATTTTGTAGTGTGACAAATTTAGCGAGCCCAGGCTCAATTTAGGTTACTCCCAACAACGCAGAGGCATATTTCCTCTTACACTTTTAAAAAGACATAACAATAATTAATAATAAATCTTGAAAAGATCGAACTTTTATCACCGAATAATTACTCATAAATCACCAAGCATGAGGAAAAGTCCGACTGGAAAGCCTGGTCAACCCCTCGTGAGTGATGACAAAGCCATTATAAGGAAGTTAATACACTAATACTTGAGGTGGACAGATACAAGTGTGGGTTAGGCTACATACTAAAATTATAAATAAATAATATTTAAAAATAAAAATAAAAACACATACAGGGGGGAGAGAGAGAGAGAGAGCAACATTTTGTGCTTTAAAGCTCTAGAAATTATTGGGAAGGTAAAAAGAAAGGCATAAACGCATATAGAGAAAGAGGAGTTAAGGGACTTGAAAGGTAATTCAGCCCACTGGCTTGAAGCTCAAAATTGAAAGTGTTGGACAATTGATACAGTTGATACAGTTGCAGAAGAGAATTAATTGAAAGTATTGGATAATTTTAAATCATACAAATACCATCCATGATGACATGTTAACATTTACTCTGAAATACAGATAGATTATGAAATATTTTGTTTAAATTCTTATTTGTACTCGAGGCATTTAAATGTTAAATGATATGCAAAACCACAAAACAAAAAACAAATTCTAGAGCAGAAATAGAAATGCATACCAAATCATCATCTTCGGTATTGTCTCCTTTTTCCACTACTCTCCCTAAGGATTATATTCTCTTCTTCAAGCTGACCAGATCGCTCCTTTGCAAAAGCTAGATCTGCTTTGACCGTGTTCAGCTCCCGAAGAAGAAGCTTTGCTTTGGCAAACTGCTGCTATCAGAACTCAGAATTATAACCGGAGGCATATCATACATCTCACCTAATATCAAGATACATCTTTTTTTTTTTTAAACATGTTATTTTTTAGAGTCAGATCCGATAAAGTTCATTTTATTAATGCCAAAAACAAAACCCTTGTTGTTCTACTTTACTCCACCTCCACAAAATTTCAAATCCACTATATACCAACCCCCATGCATTTTATTTAATTAAAACACAAAAACAACACTAAACAAAAATACCCACTTCATAGATCTTCATTTTCACCAAACAATCCAATTTTTTTATAAACAAACAAAATAAAAATTCTGCTAAATATAACTCCAAATGGGTCCTCCTCAATGTTCTGTTGTTACTAGAATCAACGCACATAAACAAGCCTAAGTTTTTACTTCCACTGAATAAAGAAAGGTTACATAATTCGAGAGTACACAATAAACTAAACTCAATTCAGCTCAGAATTTGCTCAACTCAAATTTTATTAGAAACTCCACCGAATCACAGTTGCAAACAACATTTTATTGATCTCGCTTGTTCTTCCGATATTTCAAGTTTAAGAAAGTTAAATAGATTTAAGCCCAAAAGATAAAACCCTCAGTTCTAGTCTGTTTCTACTTTACTCCACACCCCGAGTCCATCAGATACCAACCCCCCATGCATTTTGGTCACCAAAAACACAAAAACAACACTAAACAAAACTACCCACTTCACGCACTCTCCATTTTCACCAAACTATCCAATTTTTTAAAACAAACAAAAATATCTCATAAATATAACACCAAATGGGTGGGATATATTTTTTGGCCTTGTTATAATCTCTCAAAAAAATAAGATTTCCAAGAAAATAAAATTACAAAAGGAGTAGATATTCAAGAAAAGTTACAACAACAAATAAAAATCATACTTTCATGCTCAGTAAAAGGAGACATCAATGGGTATGAGACAAAGTGCAACGAGGGTCGAGGGAGACGAGTAAAGTAGTAAAACCAAGACTAAAACTAGAAGATATATTATAAAAATGTAAAAAATCAATGGAAAATGAAGCAAAACACTAGAATCAATGCACATAAGCAAGCCAAAGTTTTTACTTCCAATCGAATAAAGAAAAGTCACATAATCTGACAAAGATACAATAAAGAAACTAAACTCAATCCTATGTTTTTGCTGCCACTAACTAAATAAAGAAACGGCACATAAATTACATGCATAGGATATTCAAGAAAGTCACATAATTCATGAATAAGTTGCGTATAACCGACGCTGAAATCGAAAGTTACAATCCCAAAGAAAAACTATAAAGATACAATATGAACCAGACTTCGAACAAAGCAAATGAAAGCAGATGAAAGCGTGGAACCAAATCGCACCCCAATCATGGAGCCTCCACTACGCTACCAAAAAATCTCAAATAATACAACAGATAACTACTCATCTTCCTAATAATTAATTGAACATTAATATAATGCATCGCAAGCACTAATATATAAGTTAAGCACTAATATTTTAAATCTTGTTTACAATTGTTGTTGATAAATAATAATATTCAATAATTGCAATCAAAATGTGAGCACAAGTCTTTAAGTTTTAAGACAAATAAATGGGCCAAGCAAAATAGAATTGAGAAATTTGCACCAAGGGATAATTTGAAGGCACTCTTATTAATAACATTCAACTAAATGAGAAACCATATATATGCCTAGACTTCTGCATTGAATTCTAGATCGAACATGGGAGGAACGCTAGAATGATCATAGAGGTTTCAAAATTTAATCCTTCGAGACAAGGATCTTCCCAAGCAAAGGGAATTGTCACATATCTAGAGGTTAAGGGGAACAATTAGAATCAATTTGGAAAGACGGCAACCGTAAGCCTTCATTGAAAATTCTTCTACTTATCTCTATTCCATAAAACGTAATTACTTACAAGTTGAGTGTAAAAGATTAGCTCCGTAAGAATAAGTGCTAGTGTTTATGAACAATTTTTCCAACCGATAACATCACACTACTAAACCCATAAGATGTCAACAAGGTCTATGCTGGATATGTACTTTATGTCCCACATGCGACTACACTTGAGTTACAACAGAATTTTTCAGATTGATAAAATATTTGATGATGCATTGAACTTCATAGTCTCGATAAACCAACAAACCAACCTCTCCACTTCCGCCATCACACAACTTAAATGAATATGTAAGCACGCTTGGCAGATTCAAGAGTGTTGCACAGCAGCATTGCTACTGTCATAGGTCCCACTCCTCCAGGAACGGGGAGATTGCTGAAGCTTACCCTAACAGCTTCTTCATAGCAGACATCTCCCACAAGACGATAGCCATACTCACATTTGGGATCCTGCAATCAATTTTTGTTTATTCAAAGAGAATGAATACCCAGTTTATGAAGCTAAAATCCTTTTTTATTTGCTTCTTTCCTTTTCCTTGATCAAGATAATTTTCTTTAATGGGCAGTAATAACAGTTTCATGCTATTTCTTTTGAACAATCCACTAGTAAGCTATTGAAAATATTGGGAATCCATGAAAAGTAAAAAACAAGTGTTTACCTCAACTGAAAATGTACCAACATCAACAACCACTGCACCTGGCTTTAACCAACTCCATCGTAACTAGATTGGGAACTCCCACTGCTGTGATTACAATGTCAGCTTCACGACTAATCTCTTCTGGGTTCCTTGTGAACTCGTGGACAATGCTTACTGCTGCATGGTGCCTCTGCTCAACAATTTGAACAAATGCACCAGTTAAATCAGTAACAGAAGCATTTATTCAGCAATACTGCAATACTATGAGATGTAAGAACAGAAGACTAAAAGAAAGATGGTGTCACCTGCAACAGCAAGGAAGCAGGTAATCCAACGATGTTGCCTCCCAATCACCACAGCTTTCTTCCCATTATTTCTACATCAGACCTCAGCAATAACTCTATACAACCTTTTGGAGTGCAGGGAATGAACAACGGCTCCTCCCCCTGGATGGCTAGCATTCCCATGTTCAGTGGATGGAAGCCATCTACATCTTTCTCTCCAAACTCAGTGCATCCATTATCTTCCCTCATTCAAATGCTGTTCACTCATTGTCAGTCATCCGTATATCGTCAACAACATTTCTTCCTACTTGGTAAAATCTCAATTACCTTCTACCCCTCCGTCCAACTTTACTTGTACCATTTGTAGTGGCAGATATTTTAAGACGTGATAGAACATATTTATTTATATGTTTGAAAAACATATTTCTAGATTACATTTCATAAATTTTAATATACTTGAAAATAATATATATATATATATATATATATAACATATATGTGGTTTTGGGCATGCCTTAAATGAGTGCTAAAACACGGTTACCAAGAACACGGATCAATTGGGTACACATAATGGGAAAAAACACCGCCAGAATGATATGGGTAGGCTTTCTCCATAGCAATTCAGAAAGCCAATATTTTAAGTGCCTCTACAATTTATATAGAGAAGAATTTAATAGTTTAAAAATAATAATAAATAAAACAAAAAATTGAAGAGATCAGTTTGGTCCTTTCCAAAGTAAAACAATACAGTAGATAAAAGAAACAAAGTTAACGTAAACACCCACCAACTAAATGTCTCTCAAACTTTGAAATAGAGATATCAACTATCTCAATTTATAATGTGGGTCATGGTTCAATTTAGAGCTCCACTACCACGATTCACAATGATAGCACCTAATATCATGGGAACGAGGGGCATTAAGAATACCTTGCTAACACCGTACAAACACAAAAGAAAGGGCACAAGTAAATTTGGATGAGACAACATATCAAAAGTCACTATAAAAGTATGTACTGAATCAATCTTGCTAAATATATTAAAATAACGGTACATAATTGTTGAGTGTCGAGATATGCCATATAGTGCAACTAAATTAAATGGTTTTAGCCAAATATCACATCAATATAGGGCAAAAGAGCCGCACTCAACATAGTTTATGCTACCTAAATAAAAAACATATTTACATCCTCTCAAATCTGTCGCCCCTTTTCTACACATGGTCTGACACTAAATGTAAGATGTTCTAAAACACACATTTATAGCCAATATTTTATATGTTTTATTGTTGAAAACTTGAAATATATACATATATTTTGAAATTATAGAATATATCATATATTCATTCTTACAAATATGTTTCAGATGTCTTGTTATGGGTGCCACACATGTTCAAAGAAGGTGACAACAAAATTCAGACAGAGTCTAAGATGAGATCAGACAAGGTAGAATCCTACAAAATAAAACTTCTCGCCAGAGCCTTAAGATAAGGCAATGGCAGTTGAATTAGATAGTCAGGTAGTAAATAATTAGAGTTTTATAGTTGAAGATGTTACCACAAAAATTATGAAATTACCTTTGAAGGGGAAGCTGCACAAGGATCCCATGAACTGATGGATTCTTGTTCAAACTTGATAAAGCCGCCAAAACCCTCAACTTCCATGCAATTATCAGGTAATTCAGTCATCACAAACTTGATTCCAGCCTCTTCACAAGCATACCTTTTGTAATGGACATACGCCTGGGAATCCTTCTTCACCAACCATAATTACAGCTAGCCCAGGTACCTTCCCAATGGACTTCTTCATCCTTCTTACTTCGCTAGCTATGCCAGATCTAATTTTATCAGAGATCGACTTCCATCAATTACTCTAGCAATCTGGCCATTTGCTGCGTGAACTACAGATTTTGATCGTGTTTTTCCTATATTCTTTTCTAGACCAAGGAGAATGCAGAGTAAACATGAGCAGATCATGAACAACAAATAGTCAACAATATGATAACATATCGCATGCTAACAATAGCTTTAGAAACTTAGTATATATGTGAGTGGATTGGGACTGGAAAATATTCAAATTTCAACCAAGTGATGACATTGTCTTAAAATTGTTTAAACAAGCTGTAAAAGAACTTCGCCTAAAAGATTTAAATCACGATCATTACATGAATTAACACTTAATACCTACTGGTAATCCAACCATCAGATTCGTTACACACCACTATTGTGGTGAGAAGTAACAATAAGTAAGATAAAACTGTGATGTCATTAATTTCTAGCTATGGATTATGTGATGAATTTTCTTACTAAGTTGCATTGATTATTAGTTACTATCAAAAGCTTTCTTTTGATTTCTTTAAGTAGTTGTAATTAACTTGATTTTAATAGGCGTGATTAACTAGTACTAATCTTAAATGCTTTAGTCGTAATTAGTGGAAGATTATTTAAGAATCAGAATTATTAATACTTAATATTTGATTAAGGATTGATGACTCCTACCACTTGAAAAGTGACATGTAGCATACTTTTTGATACCTCACTAACACCTAAAGACCTATTTCCTAAAACATCTCACAATTTCGACATGTAGCAGCCACTTGGCTTGAATATAAGAAAGAAAGAAAAGATTTATAATCTAGAGGTGTTTGTTTCTACACAAGAAGTTAGGTCAATTCAAAGGAAGAAAAAAGAAAATGAAAGTATGGGAAAACAAAGAGAAAAGTAAGGGACTCTAACTCAGAATAATTCCTCAAATTTAAATTCCACTTCGCTTCGTGTGTACCACTTGATCCTACAACCTACCACATCCGATCCAAAAGTCAAGAATTTTAGGTACACGAGTAGTGAGTTTGGCATTATAAGGGGTTCATACTCTTCTTAAAGCCACCAATGTATGATTTTACAATCACTTCCATCTTAAGACTCGACGTCCACATCAAGTCTTAAACAATATTTGATTCAATCTCGTATAAAGTTAGAGTCTGTGAGGCGGCTTTCGGTGTAAAAGACTGGCCCAAGACAAGACTTAGATCCTATACTTTCGCCGAAATACGGTTCGATACCAATTTTAACGCCTCCAACCTAAATTCCACTTGCCCATACGTATCTATACAAATCCTACAAATTTCACCATGTGTATACGGAAGAAAAAGAAATTTAAAATTATCGAGTTATTATAATATTATTATATATTATCATTATGGATGATTTCAATATAATTAGTTTATTTAGTAAATAAGATTAAGATATATTTAAGTATATTAGTAGAATATTCTAGAGAATTAATTATTTAAGGTTATAATTACTACAATTATATTTCCTTCTTCAATTAGGTTACTTTATACTTAGCCTCGCAAATATTAGGTTTTCCTTATCCCTTATATATACAATCAAATCCATCATCATCAGACATCGAATGATTGATTTTATCAATTTTAAGCCTTACGCTTGTGCTTTAGAAGCTTTTAGCCTTTTTATCTCCTTTATTCTTTCCTCTATCCTCGTCTCTACATCCTACCCTGGATCTTTTAGGTACACAAGTAAGGAGTTCGGCCTGTATGGACCTATAATCTTTTTAATGCCACCGATGTGGGAAGTTACACTAATACATCTTCGATCAAAATACTTACATTCTTTCGATGCCTTAATTAAGCATAACATTAACTAACATTTTCTTATATTACTTTATTTGTAATGAAATTCTACTATTTAATCATGCGATGTTTTCATTCAGATACAATATTCAAGTGTTATACCGCCTTAATGCTTCGTGTTTATCAGAATTTGTTCTAGCGATGTGATGTAGAATACACGCCATATGTGAAAGAAAAGAAAGGCTTATAAGTAATGTATATAAACTTATACATATGTCAGATTTTAATGTCACAGCTTTTTGTAGAATATTTTCCAGAGTCAGCTTAAAAGATCTAATTGTTAACTTTGGTCAAACATTTAAGATCCTCCGCCTCCAAATTATAAGATCAATATCGACTTTCTCAAAAGTCAATTTCAAATACTTTCAAACTTAAAATCGATATAAAATCATATAGTTTATGTCAAAACAATTACTTAATATCGTAAACTAACTAGTAATAAAATTTATCGCTTCAAAACTCGAATGAATCAATGCCAATTTAAAATGTGAAAATATCTCAAATTGAATTTTATAAAGTTAATATTGATCTTATAATTTAGAAACGGAGGAGTATATATTAAAAATAGACAAGTGTAGTTCATCCCTACCAAAAATCAATTTAGTAAAGTGTAAGTATTTTATTAAATTCACGCACAAGTTTAGTCATTAACATTCTACCTACGTAAAATTTGTGTACTTAAAGGTACCTTCAAGAGTCACAAATTGGTCATAAGATAACATTATTTGGTGATTCTCGAGCCTAAATTGAAGCATCAGAAGTTTTGTTCAATTAGAAGTGAATCAGCTCAAAAGACTTAAACAAAGCAAAGTTATAACAATTTTATTGTAATATGGTGCATGCTTAATTATTTGGGAAACACTCATTCTACTAAGTAATTATGATGATACAATTTTGGTATTCGTGGTAGTAATAAGTAATGAATGGATGAGAAATTTATGTGATGATGTGAACATTTTACGCTGATCATTGAACATCATGCATTGATATATGATTTGAAAATAAGAATGGTAACAAGGTGATTATCGGGGCATCAAGTTCAATTGTGTTGTTAAAGTTGAAATTGTAAAGGTTTCCTAGCTTGAATTAGGTTATGGATTCCCTCGAGGACAACTTGGGTACAACCTATAAGAATAAATCGGGTGCTTCAGCCAAAATTATATCGTTATTATATTCGGCTCATAGCCAAAATTAGAATGTTACTATATTTGCTTTTCTAGCCAAAACTAGGATATCTGCTTTTAAAGGTTATATCCTTGTTAAAGAACTTATTATATGAAAAAATAAAGAAGAGAATGTAAAGAAAACATATTGCATCGATGTTCGATTTTCTTCATTTGCATGATTTGTTTGTGGTCAGATAATACATCGACTTAAAAGTTATATTAACATATTCTATCGGGCTTATTCTCGCCAGATATATTTCTCAAGGGGCAAGACCTTCAGATTGGAATACAAGAGAATAAGTTTGAAATGACTTAACATTACTATTATGGGCCAAGGAAGATGAATCTATAAACATGCTTTTGTGTAAATTATAATTATATACTTACTTAAATTACTAAATGTTCAAAGCAAGATGCTTCGTTTCCAAATTTTTGTTTCTACTTTTACTATTTTGAAATCAAAAGCACAAATTAGTTTTTGTTAACAATTTCTGCTTTTAAAAAAGTGGATGCAAAATCCATTTTGGCAGCAAAAAAGGAAAATACAAAATAGTTGTTTCTTCAATTTTGGCAACACTGGGAGTTATTCTAATTCTAATGAAGTCCAAATCTCATAAATAACAAAATTTCTAACTTAACTTCTTTTTAAAATAAAATAAATCTAGCATTTAAATAATCAAACAATGTTTCTGATTTTGTTTTCATTGGTGAAAGCAAGTAAAAGCATAAACAATCGATAATAAAATAAGAAGCAGAAATATGAAAGCATAAGCGGTTACAAAACCAACTCTTACTTTTTAATATATCATTGTGGGAAATGAATACAAAAAGGTGTGTTTATTACGCTTGCTTAAACTGGAGTATTCGCAATAGAAATGCTTGAAGCCAAACGATTGTTTCTAAAACCCTTTTCCTTATTAACACCACACCAAGGGTAGGGTCGAATAAAACAACGAAAGTAGTGGTTTCAAAAACTTAGATATTCTTAAATCTATATTAATCAAAAAATAATCTAAGGATTTTTTCTATAACCATTTTCCCCTTACCCATTTCTTCTTATTCACCTCCCCAAGGGTGTTGTCGCCACAAAAACAAAGGAGTAGTGGGGGTCAATAGCTTAGATATCCCTAAATGTGTACTTTAACTAAAATAATAAATCTATTTACACAATATTAGCAAGCTTTTAACTATTCAAGTCTAGTTTGGATATTGCTAACCTTTAAAAAATTTATATTCATCGCTTGTCTACATCAGCACAATACATAGACGCTGGTCGTGCCATGGCCACACCAGGATTTTTATTTATTTATAATTAATATACGCTTAAATATTTATTTTTAATTTCCAACACTTCAATTTGTTTTTGTTTTTCACCAAAACTTTTGAGTATTTAGTCTTATTTATATATTTTCTCAAATTTTTATATACCATACATTATATATTTAATACGGATTCTTCTTCACTAATTTTAACTTATTGCTAATTTTGCATAATTTATCAATAAAGTTAAGAAATGTGTGTATATTAGTGTTTTGAAATTATGAATTTTTTGTGTCGCTATTTTTTACCGTGATTCTTGTAAAAATATATAAATTAATTAGGATTCTATAATATATATTTGAAATCATAAATTAGGCATTTATTATTTGTTTTGTTATAATACAAATTTTAAGGTGAGTCCGTGGTCGATAAGTTTTCTTTGTCGAGGTACAAGTTTCACACTTTTTACCCTTTTTACAGAGTAACATAAACAATAAAAAATATTTTATCATGGTTTTATGCAAGAAAAAATTGGTTGAACGACACTTTTATCCCTCCAAGTTGCCACCCACTTTTAAAGTCGCTCATAAAGTTCATTTTTCAACAATTAAGTCATTAAAGTGATATTTTTTACAAGCTCTACTATTTTTACCCGATTCGACCTCAACCCATCCATTTCGACCCAACCCAACCTAGTTTAACCCGAGGAGTAAGTCAAGTTCCTACTAAGGATGACAAAATCATGGACCAACAATACTTTAACTCCATCTTTATCTTTGAAAAGCCAAAAGAAATGCTCCTCAAAGGTTCCTGGATCACCATATCAACCTCAAACAAGGAGCTCAACCCTTCTCCATCGTGCTCTATAAGTGTTCTTATGAGCAAAAAAAATAAAATTGAGAAATTGGTTTTGGAGATGTTATAAGGTGGAATCATCAGATCTAGCAAGAGCACTTTTGCTTCTCTTATACTCCTAGTAAAGAAAAAGATGATCACGGTGGTTTTGTGTTGACTACATGCATCTCAACTCTTTGACCATAAAGAACAAATATCTTATAATTCTTTAATAGACGAAAGTTATTAGATGAATTGGGTGGAACCAAAGTATACACTAAGTTGTACCTTAGAGCTGGTTACCACCAAGTTAGTATGGCACCTGGAAGACAGAGAAAACAGCCTTCAAAAATAATCAAGGCCATTTTGAATTTACTGTCTTACCATTTGGGTTACAAATGCGCTTCTGGTACTTTTCAAAATTTGATGAACCATGTGTTCCCAACCTTTTCTATGAATTTTGTGTTAGTGTTTTTGATGACATCATGTTATACTCTAAAAGCTTGAAGATCACTATCTCCACTTGAGAGCAGTTTTTAAAAGTCATGAAAGAGAATCAGCCAGTATGCTAAATTTAGCAAGTGTGAAATTGCTAAGGAAAGAGTGTGAATACCTCGAATGTCAGTATCAACAGCAGAGGGAGTAGCCATGATTCTTCCAAAAAGTGGATTGTGTTCTCAGCTGGCCTAGACTCCACAACTTTAGAAGGCTTAAGAGAATTCCTTGGATTGACAAACCTATTATAAAAAATTCATCTCAGGAACTATGGAATCCATGGCAAAACCCTTTAACCTCTTTTATCGCAAAAAGACAACTTTGTTAAGAAAGAAGAAGGCAGAGAAGGTATTTGATCGATTGAAGTAAAAACCTAACCATTACAATTCAGCTTTGGCATTACCGTATTCTTCAATAAAACAATTTGAAATTGGAAAATATGCTACCGGGATAGTGCATTAGAGCTATACTAATGCAAGAAGGAATAACCACTAGCTTTTTTCAAGAAGGTTTTGGGTCTAAATGGGACGCAGGGAATTTCACTTATGAGAAGGAAACACATAGCCAATTGTAGAAGCAATTAAGAGATGGTCTTCCTATTTGGGGGCCTGCACAATTTTGACAAAGATCGACCACCAGTCCTCAAATGTTTCCCTTATAAATAAAGGTAGTCTCATGCTTGCAGCAAAGGTGGTCGAAAAGCTACTTGGACAAGACTACAACAGCTACAAAAGGCAAAACAAGAAAGAAACCTGATAGCTTATCAAGAAAG